>QFEN01000356.1:17599-40310 GCA_003316125.1 Auricularia polytricha
TTCATGCGGGATATTGATATGTCCTAGAAATTTGAGGACCTGAAACAGGTAGAAATCGAAGCTGACGCACCACGAGAAGTTGATACAACTCTCCCTGGTTGGGTGAGCTGAACCTGTTTTTATTTATTCATGGAGCTCAACATACAGTACAGGGCTCTTGGGGAGGTACTGGCACCAAGAAACTTCCACCAAGACCCAATCTGATTAAAAAAATCGCTGGCGTCGACCCTTCGTCTCGAGCTGATTACAAAAAAGCACACGTCATCATCTCTGAGAGGCGGGACAAAAAAGCGGCCAAGTACCTTGTCAAGGAGTTGCCGTACCCATATACCAGTCATGCTCAATACGCCCGCAGCATGGACATACCTATAGGTGCCGAGTGGAATACTAGAGTGGGGTTCCAGAGGGGAACTCTGCCTCGTGTTGTGAAGAAGGCGAGTCGTCTTGACGCAGTTCTTATTCGGATGAGTTGCTTATATCTTGTCCTTTTAGATGGGTACCATCATCGAACCCCTAGTAAAACAATCTTGACGGTGATTTGCCGTTTATTGTCTCATGCGGTTGCTCAGTTGGCAAAGAAATCATAGTTAACTTCGATGGGAATGTGCATGTAATGAACCGTGAAATAAGTGGCAAGCAATATTGGAAACTCGAGCCCTGCCGACAGGTCACGTGATAGGAAGGAGCTTACATTATCGTTATCAAATCGTTATTTTATTAATAGTAACTTGAGATTAACTTTATGATGTGATACCACACATGCTATGTAGAACGACGCGTATCGTGTGTCTACAACATGGCGGGAGACGACACAGAGAGGATGGTCTAGGAACTATCCGGACAATGAACGATGACGAAGGGTGGAATGCCAAACTCTAAGATGCTAGTACCATCCGCGCTATAACATTGTCACTAATGTCTTATTTATATCTTTACAGTGGCATGCGCTGGCCAGGGCCATATCATGTGAATCGGTACTACTTATACTAGTAGTACCGTGACGCACCACTAGGGCCGGGCAAGCTCGGGTCAGGCGACAAGTTTTCCAAGCTCCAGCTAGTATTAAACTCTCTTGCAACGGCGGGAGTCTCGTCCTTGACTCGTATTCATATATACAAGCTGCCAGGCTACCTGATGGATAGCCCTTCAGAAACAGAGCCTCTCCTGCGACCAGCGCAGGTCCAGCGGAAGGTGACCAACGACATTCCAGAGGAAGGGAATTCATCTGTGCAAGACGACTCCAACCTTAGTAGGTGCTCGGTGTTCACATGGACCGAAAATCATTTTACTCAGCCATCTCCTGTTTCTTCTTTGATACAGACGTGTTTGACAATGTGCCAGATGCAAAGAAGCAAATCGGTAGGCATTGTCGTCACTTGTGCCGCCGAGTATTAAGCTGACCCACCGTACTTCAGGACTCGCTAGTGCAGTGATGCTCATATTCAACAGGGTGATTGGAACTGGGTTCGTTATAACAAAACCACACTTCGTGATGAAGGGCTAATTTTCATGTCCAGCGTTTTTGCAGCGCCTAGCATTATCTTGCGGTCATCGGGGAGTGTAGGAATGACTTTCGTTATGTGGATTCTCGGTGCACTCGTCGCATCCGCAGGTACTGCTGTTTATGTAGAATTTGGAACAGTCAGGGACTCGGGTTGTCTGTTGTTTCCTCCCCTCATTTCGCTCTGCTCTAGGGACTGCCGAAAAGTGGTGGGGAGAAGACCTACATGGAATATATCTACCGCCGACCGAGGTTCATGGTCACTTGCTTCTACGCGACATACGGATTGCTCCTAGTGAGTCCTCGTTCGTCCCGCGAATGCATTGATCATTCTCAGCATCCATAAGGGTTGCTTATCAGCACCTGCCGTTGTTTTCGGAGAATGTAAATGTCACTCCTTCCGTCACATCACTCCTGACTGGTCCTCCTAGACACCTTGAACGCCCTCGCAATCCAGCCTACCACCGTTAACGTTCGAGTGGTCGGCTTCCTGTGCTCGGCATTCTGTCTCACTGCCCACGGTGCATTCTTGAACTCCGGGCTGAAACTACAGAATGCACTGGGTTTTTTCAAGTTATTGGTGTTACTCACCATCACTGTTTCTGGGCTCTTCAGCCTCGCCGGTGTCCCTGGATTCGCCGTGCGTGCTGGATACGATGTTCCACACAATTTCACGTGGTCATCTTTTTGGGAGGGAAGTGACATAGGCCTGAATGCATTCGTCACTGGAATGTATAATGTCATCTGGTGGGTCATATCTGGTCATGCACCCGCAAGCCAGGTGTTGACATCCTCACAGGGCTTACATCGGATACTCTAATGCCAATTATGCTTTATCTGAGGTGCGAGACCCCATCCGTACCATCAAGCGTGCCGCACCCCTCGCCATGATCCTTGTCGCGGTCGCATACTTGTCTGTGAACGTTGCGTACTTTGCTGTTGTGTCCAAGCAAGACATGTTAGGAGGTGGCACCATGGCGGCGTATGATTCATTTATCACAAAGCACGCATTCATGCTGAGGCAAACTCTCTCAGAGCCCTATTTTTCAGGAACATCTTCGGTCCTGCTACAGAACGGGTAAGTAATAGCAATCTTGCTAGTTGGTGTCTTTTTTTACGCGGTGATACCTAGATCCTGAGTGCTGTTGTTGCACTGTCGGTACTAGGAAACCTTATGAGCGTCCTATTCACGCAAGGCAGAGGTTATTCAACTTCACCTGTACATGATCGTGTATGCTGACTATTGTACAGTCGTCCAAGAGTTAGGTAGAGAGGGTATTCTACCCCTTTCATCTTTCTTCGCCAGCAACAAGCCTTTCAATGCACCCCTCGCTGGGCTCTTTGCCCAATGGCTCATTTCTATGATCGTCATGGTTGCCGCCCCTCCGGGAGATGCCTATCTGTTTATCGTAAACTGTATGTACCTCATAACTTGATCTTCCGCCCCATCCAACCGCAATTTAGACACATCATACCCCCTGACGATGTTTAATATGCTGATATCGGGAGGCCTCCTCCTCCTGTACACTCCTGCATACAAGTCCTACCATTGGAGCCCTCCGTTCCGGGCGTGGAAGTCCGTCGTCGTATTCTTTTTCTTATCCAATGTCTTTCTCGCTATTGTGCCCATGATCCCACCGTCTCCGGGATCCGACGTTTATGAACATCTCCCATATTGGGTATGTTTCCACAAGTCTCTGTGCGAGCAAAGCATAATTGACGGTTTGTCACACAGTCCCACGTCGTTATAGCGTTGTCAGTCGGTTTACTTGGCATTGTATATTGGTTTGTTTTCTTCGACTGGATACCCAGGAAGCGTGGATATCGTATCGTGCAGGAGACTATCTTACAGGATGATGGGGTCCCGCGGAGCACCCTTCGGCGAATACCCAATGGATCAGGTGATGAAGGATCAATGTAAATGTAGATGCACCGCAAGTACATCAGCTTCTACACACTATCCCACATGGTTATATACATACAAGCATAGGTATTTGGGTACGTGCTAGACAAGCTGTGAGGTACCAGGAAAGTGTACAATTACTATTCCACCGTTTGCCAGCCCAAGAACCATGCAATTGCCGAATGATGCATAGGACTTCACCGGTGACATCGTTGGAAGCATCGTAAGGACCGTGCCATCCCTTGAATCTACTATCCACTTTCGCTCCAGAGACAGTGGCCCGACGATGGAATGATAGCTGGGATCGTCGGCCGGCACTGCAGTTAAATGCCCTCCTGTTGTTGCGTCCCATGCAAAGACGGCACCCTCACGGTCCGCCGCCAAGATCCTAACATTATCTGCGGGTAGAGCAACAGAGTGTACTGATTGCTCAAGGATCAGTGGACCCAGCAGACAGTGGTCTGTTATAGGATCCCAGACCCGCACAGTACGATCAAGCGACCCCGAAACAATGCGCTGGCCATCGTGTGAGAACGCGAGATGCGAAACGAGGCTTTTGTGCTTCCGAACCACACCCATGCTTCCAACTGACTCGACATCCCAGATGCGGACAGTAGCATCGCTCGCGCCTGTTACCAGACGGAGACGCCCGTGCTGCTGCAAAAATGCTACGCAACGCACAGGCATTCTGTGCTGGCGAATGAGGTGGCTTAGCTCTTCCCTCGACTCCAGACTCCAGAGGCGTACGGTAGTATCTTTTGATGCGGAGGCGATGAGCCGCCCGTCAGGAGAGATGGCAACAGAGAACACAGTGCTGCGATGACCGCAAAGCTTGAATGACATGTGCGCCTCCCGAGACCCATTCAAAGAAGAACAGGCCTGAATATCCCATACACAGATATTTTTGTCATCTGAACCCGATACGATCTTCGTGCCATCAGGAGTAAAGGCTAAAGAATAGACACCACCAGAATGACCGCGCAGGGGTCCTAGTACCGTTCCCCCTGATGCTGCATCCCAAATCTGAATAGTACCGTCACGCGAGCCCGAAGCATAGTGCGAACCATTGGGTGAGAATGCAATACACAAGATCGTTTTTGTGTGCGCCGCAGGGGTGTCCAGAATGATTGATTCTGCCTGTACATCCCACATGACGATAGTGCAATTTTGTCCGCCAGAGATCAAACGGGTCCCGTCAGGGGAGAATGCAAGGGCGAATATAGCTCCTTGATCACGTTTGAGCGGCTGACCTATAATTTTACCAGAGAAGGTGTCCCAGAGAACTATCGAACCACCGAAGAGACATGACGCAGCTAGCTGACCACCAGGGGCGAAAATCGACATCGCCACATCACCTTTCGGCCCTTGAGTCAGCAGCTCCCCCGATATAGCATCCCACACATAGCACCCGCGGGCGAGAGTTGAGATCAACTGGGACCCATCGGACGAAAGTGAGAGTGATGTGACTTCTCTACCTCGTCCTGGAATATCCATGAGCAAAGGGGACCAATCATCACGAAAGCCTCCAGCTATGACTGGCATTGACAGCTCGTCCTTAAACAACTTATATAGAACAGAGTTGCTTGGAGAAAACGGCAGCGCACTGCTGTATACGAGAAGTGGGTGCTGTTCAATGACTGTGGTGAAGGCTTGACAAAAGCGCACTGCGTCCACCAGAAGGTCGCAAAGGTCTTGATGGTGACCTTGAGTCGACTGTAGGCTTGCTTTCAGCAACGAGAGAAAGAGGCATGGAACTATCACTCACTTGGCTCCAATCTTCCAGTCGCATGAGTAACTTGATGGTCTGTCTGGCCTTCTTCAACAAACTCATCGCCTCGATCCAGTGAAGCAAATGCTTCACGAGAAAATCATACACCTCGATAGAGAGCGATTCCACGCTTCCCTCTAATTCACAGACGTGCTCGATCCAGAAGATGCAGGAGTAGGTAACATCCTCCGGTAGAATCTGAACATTGACCTCACTTGTTGTGAGAGTCAAGTTGCACATATTTCGTTTCAAAATCGCGCGAAGGGAGCCGATGCACTGGCGAGCAAGTCTCTGGCGTGATAGAGATACATCAATGAACCATTCATCCCTTTTGCAGCGAACTCGATCTGTTAGAAAATCCTCGAACGAGGGATGAATGACATGAATCGGCTCGCTGGTTGTTCCTCGGAAAACGCAATTAAGATGTTGAATAGTGTGAAGACTTGGTCGCGTTCTTGAGACTAAAGCAGCCTTGTTAAGATAGTCGATAGTCGATGCCGTCAAAGGATTTTTGGCGGCTATCACGACGCCGAGAATGTCGCGGAAGTCGGCAGAAAACGCTGGATCTTCCCATCTCCCGGTAGATTCTAGGGCGGTGGAGTACATAAGATCCAGGGCTGACTCGGCGTTCGGGCAAACGTCAGTGCGAAGCAAGTCCGCTAACCTGTCTCCTGGATCTTGACCATTTTCAACGTAGCGACAGGCAGTAAATGCCCATATAAAGAGTCCGCACGCTCGAGCTGCCAGAGCATCAATTACGTTATGCCCAGGCCAATCCTGTGGGAGTGGCAGATACCTGTTTTTGGAACGGATGTACTGCAGACGATCGTATAGATACGAGTGAATATCCTTATCATTGGCAGGAGAGTTGATGTCAATTGGGGTGCTGCAGATATTCTTCTGTGCTTCCAATGCTTCCTGGACATCCAACTCTGTTCGGCTTGTTACAACGATGCGTAATGTCGGCGGCAATTTGACGCTCTCCAGCGCCAGGATGCTAAGAAGGTCTTCCCGTTCCCCGACACGTCCGCACTCATCCAGTGCATCGATAACAACAATCACTGGGCCTTCTTGGCTCCAAACCGCCATTTCGGATTCGGATAGTGGTTGCACAAGTAGTTTATGAAACTGTTGTCGTAGAGGTGATTGTCTAATGCTTGGAATGTTTTTGATCACAGTCGACATGGCCGCTCCCAGTCGATGGTCAAATTCCCCAAGTTGGAAGGCAAGAGTTCGTACAACGGCCGCTGGATCATTCCTTGCTGACATGTGGCGGTTGAAAAATACAAATGCGCCGAGACGACCGAGGTCTCGCGTAATGTTGGCGATCGTTGTGGCAAGGGTGCTCTTTCCGGAGCCTGCAGGGCCATGGAGCCAAAGAACATTTTGTTTGCTAGAAGGATTCATTGCCCAAGAGAAAATATGGCAGAGCAAGTCGCTGCGAGTGTGGGGCAAGCACGTTGGTCGGGATGGGTCATCCATATCTACTGGATGAAGCTTGGCAAGACTTTGTGTTTGAACTAGATACTGATGAGTGCTTGGAGCTCGCAACAATGTAACAGGCATACAGACCTATCGACCGCACATCTTCGTATATGCGGTGAGCAGTGAGAGCAACCTGGACTCCAACCCCAGTGCCCAAAGATGCCTTCAACATTGTAAATGTTTGTGTGAAGCGTGCGATTTGGTCGTCTGCCCACTGTCTAGTAAGCGCACGTCCTAGCGATCTCTGAATGAGAATTAGAGGTGCGTTGGGGGTAAAATACGCACCGCAAAATCCATGACCAGAGTACTCTCGAATGAACAGCATACATTCTATGGTTTGGAACATAATCTTCTTGATGGTGTCCTCTAGGGATGACAGCCGACTCGGGAAACTTTTTACATCGTCAACAAAGGTATACACGTCCTCCATCATATTCGTTAGATCTGCAATTCTTTCGTCCCGGTCCAGTTGGTTTCTGGCAATCTACGCCATTCATCAGAAAAACGGAGTCTCGTGCGTTCATGCTCACCGTGTAAAGTGATGATACAACCTGCCATGCCAGGTTCACGAATGGATGGATCTGTATTTTCAATATTAGGTTGTCATGAGTGGATAAAAGGCCTGAATGAACCTGCCTGCGATGCTACGCCCACAATCTGGACAAATGTGTCTAGCTGCGAAATGATTACAGAAAAAGATTTTGCCACGGAGGAACGAGCGCGTTGCACAGGCCCTTCAAGTTCAGGTCTGTGTAGACGGACTAAGATGTAACCTCGCTGTGAGGCGTCGTGGTGCGGTGCTTCGTCTGAAGGGAAATCCAGCCGAACATCCTGTGCTATATAGTGAAGGTTGTATCGACGTCAAGACGTAGTCGATGTAAGAAGAGACATCTTACACGCTGCAACAACAGGCTGTCTAAGTATTGCTGCCACATCTAATCTGACCTTGCCAAGAGAACGGGAGCAATGTTTGAACAATAGGTTGCGTTTGATCTGCTTGATCTCCAGTTGTGTTTCCGAATCTATGGGTCTGACGGCGTACGTAGTACTCGTCAACTTTCCTTTATGTACAAAACATTCAACACTCACAACATGAAGTGTTCATTCCATACAGCCTTGCCATCAAGTTCTTCAAACGTTTTGGTCTTCTGCGGTGGCAGCCCTTCTATATGGATTTTGACATACACATCAGAGGGTTTTCTGGAGCCTTTCTTCGGGATTAAGGCTTCGATGACTGTAAATCATATTTTGCATCATCGATTTACCATGCTATACTTAAGACCCACTGTCTGCTTTGTAGCACGTCCTGCTGCCCATATTGATGGGCAGATGTTGCTGGTGAGAGTATTCGAAGCAGCTGGTCAATCCGTCCAAAATATATGATGATGTACGGGTGTTTGGTGGTTCTAAGCTCTCGAATAGTACTAGTGGTAAAATGATAACGTCGATTTGTGCAAAACATCATAATTTGCCGCTCCACGCGTGCGTAAATCACGATGGGAGTTCCACAGTACCGTGGCTTTGAGACCCCTAATAAATGTTCGGAACAAGGTCGGAGAAATCATACGGATGCACTATCATAAAGTTCGGAGGATGTATATATGTTCTCAACCTTTGAAGTCTAACTATATATCCGTGGTACACAAGTACAGATAGTAATGACGTGCTCCAGATGTGACTATACATCATCATGCGACTTGATCTCTTGCCCTGTGCGCCTGGTCTACCTCTGAGTCCCTTGAGTCACGCAGATATCGGACAACACGTTTTGGCTGATGGGCCAAGGATTTCACAAAATCCAGTAACCACCCAACAGGAGGGGACATCATAGGCCACAACGTGAATATCATGACAATTGCCCATCCAGGGACCATCGTTGCGATCGTGACAACATCACTGGTATCGAAAATGAGGATCGACAAAGCGAGGCCAAAGAATACCATCCTGAAGACATACGAAGGTCAGAGCTCTGGAATGGAAATGCGGGGCATCAGGACATACGCCCATATAAGAAGTGCAAACGGCAAGCTATGCATCAATGCCAAGTTTTCAATTCCGGGAATTGCACTGGTCATTAGGGACATATACAAAGCCTGGATGTGTGATTAGTGAGGATCATTAAGTGAGAAAAGATCCCATACCCCTCCTTCGGCAGTCTGACAGTCTTGGCATTGGTCGACAAGCAGCACAGCAACCACAAGCGAACCCACAGAACAAAGAGCCGACATATACACCGCGATATTGGACGATGTCTGCGAAGAGCCGTAGATATCGATGATGCCAGGCACTGCAAGGAAACTGACATCAACAGCCAACATAACAGTGGACTCCAGAGACGCTAAGTCTTAAATTACACTCGATATTGTATCGAGTACTTACATAAAGCGTGAACCCCGTCCACTCGTTGTCTAGTTGGGTAATAAAGTCTTTCCAGCGTGGGGCATTGATGATCTCATCGACCCATACTCTCTGTATACGCTTATAGTGCTTGCGTGGCCCATACCAGAGGATTAGGTTGAAGAGCCTGAAGATCAGTGATTCGCGCTCGTGGCCCTCTTTGTAATATATGGATTTGTCGGCGTCAACCCGTGCACCGGGTTGTCCGCAGAAGTTTGTATATTTGGCTTTAGCTAGGCGATATCAGTATTTTTCGTGAATCGAAATATAGCTCCATACTGAACAATCTCATGAACCGGGCTGTAAGGAGTAGATAAATATACTGTTGTCATCCATGAAAAAAACAAATTACCTACGACACACACAGAATGAGCATGCATTTTATCGATGCTGCCTGGTTGAGAATTGAGTTTGGGTCGAAAACACCAGGAGCAAGTCTTACCCTCAACACGGTCCATTAAATCCAGCATCTTCGCCAGCTCATTGCCATCAAAAGGGGCCAATGACGTATCCGAGGTGATGGTCTCTATAATCAACGTAAGAATCCATTCTTCATGTTGCAACCACCTAGCCTACCTGCGTTCGCATGGATGATGATTTCCCTCAGCTCTTCAAAGATTTGTCTTGGAAGGTATCGGTTGTGAGGATAAAGCTCACAATGGTACCTAGAAGACTGTCAGCCATCGCCAACACACTATCGCGTGCAGGTCAGCAAAATTGATTGTGAATGTTCACGGAGCATACCGATCCCTTGGAGAGCACTGGCCAATATTGCGATTCTAATGAATATTCTAAAAGCGGATGTTTAATGGTAATCCGACTGATAGTGAATCACCCACCCACTTATATGGCTGTGCTTCTTGGCTGCCTTGACGTTGAACAGAATCTCACCACCTGGTTCGCAAGTATACGGTTGTGCCCAAAATATCGCCCTCTCCGCATGGTTGACAAAATAGTAGCCACAAGATTTGATGATGTTACGTTTTCCGATGTCAAGCTCGAGTACCAATTCTGTGTCATCATCGATTCTGGCCTGTACGTCTGGCTGACTCTTTGCATAATCCTCGAGGGCTCTGGCTATGGCCAAGATTATCTCAGAATCAACCTTCCCTGGGCGCATGTCTGCATCTGTGAAAATTCTCTGTGGGGAAGTGTATGAGCCTTTTGAAAAAACAACCTTAGGACGCGTGCTAACTGTCTCGGGGTGATAATAAACTCTGGGACCTTCCGGGTGCACAAAATCGTTCCACCCACGCTGCACCTCTCTAGATGCATGTATTATGAAGATAGGATGCAAAAAATGTTGGTGAACGTTTACATACTGCACATATTTGCTGTCTTTCGGATTGATAACGATTTGAGTCGGTTCAACCCATTTCCTTCCATGGGCAGTGTCACTACGTCAAGATATCTCTAAGAATAGGTGACCGTCTTACATTCTAATGTCCCTGTCATAGCGTCTGACATCGGTCGGTATAATTGATAGTAGCCTGATGGGGCTTTGTGCCACAGCATGGGCCGCACCATGTGGCGAAAAGAAAAATTGCATCTCGTTAGCTGATGCGTTCGGTTCTAGGAGGATTTTTCCACTGCCGACGGTAGCATGTGGTGCTCGGACATCATCATCATCTAAAGTTCCGGTGCTAAAGCTGTTTCTGGGATTGACATGTGGAGGTGGTGCCAGGTACAACGGATGCTGTTGAGATGCGGTGTCCACCGGTACTGCGAGCGTACGAAGTGGTCGGTCGCCTGGCTGATTGTCACCTGTCGCGGGCATGTGTATCGCAGGCAAGCCGCTCGCACATATTGTAGGGTGTAACTCTTCATGGAAATTCCCTGGAGAGTAGGTGCCATGGTCGAAGCGAACACGAATGCTTCCTAGCCTATTGAGTAGAGCATAGAAAACTCGCCATATATAGCATGCTCGGCGAAGTGGAGATTTGAACAACTGTGCAAAGAATCTAGCAAACTTGGGCAAAACGTCCAATGAGAAGGTGGCCATGAAGATAGCACATACAAGCTTTGAGTCTACTGTTTAAGAACTGAAGCTAAAGCGCGAAGTTTTGAATACGCAGTGTGTACCGCCATTAACTGGCCAGGTCAGGGCCAGCGGCCGCCAGCCCTGAGCTGGCCATTTCATGTGCTTAGTCATCCAAGAACATTGATCCTACCACTGGCAGTTGGCTCTGGCCGCCACTGCACCACGCCACCTAGAACACAATGTCTGACCAAGAAGAGCAGCTCATCGAGTTGCTTTTGACGCTCAAGGTCAGTGCCAACAACTGCCATACCAACCAACTCCTCACGCGACATGCAGAAAACAACACCAGAGCAAGCACGCGCCATCCTCGCGTCCACACCACAAATTGCGTATGCCCTTATCGGTCTGATGGTGAAAATGAATGCTGTAGATGTACAAGTCCTGCAGGTACGCTGTATTCGTGCTTATCACATGGAAACTGCCAAATTGATGAACCGGTAATTCCAGAAAACGCTCACGACCTACTCGGCATCAATCCAGCAACAGCAACAGAATGTAGGCCCATCGACGGCGCCTGCCATTCAGCCCGTGTCTGCCATTCCGCCACATCTACAGCAGTACCGCACGCCAACGCCGCAGTCGCAAACGCCCCCGCACGTGCCATCACACACACCTACCCCTCCACAGTATTCCAATGGACACGGGCAGGCTCCACAGCAAAATTACGGTTATGGCGCACCCTCCCATTATGGCGTACAAGGAGGATATAGCGCGCCGCAGCAAGCCTCCACAGGGGGTGGCATGATTCCAGATGCCCTTGCATCGATCCCTGATGAGCAAAAGGTGCGAGAAACGCAATTTCACCCATATCGCGAATTCCGACGGGTCAAAAAAAACAGGCCATGATAATGCGCGTGATAGCTATGACGCCAGACCAGATCAACATGCTCCCGCCGACGGAGCGCGCAAGCATTATTCAGCTGGTAAAAATATTTCTTTAATCTCGTTGGAACACATCGTGCTGACCGGAATCTGTTCCTTGTTCCATCAACTTTTCCTTACAGCGCGCAACGCTAGGGTTGCCGTCATAAGGGTCTACACTAGCCAGTCATATCTAAATAGATCACCGCTCGGGACTCTCTGAGAACGTAAGTGATTTTGTTCTGGCCCGCGGTGTAAGTACGACAAAGGCAGGCATGTGTTTAATTCCGGTGGAGATGGTGACCAGCAAATTGACCAATTTGATCATGATGGCGAGCAGCCTGCACTTGATGGAAATACTTGCAGTTGGATTGCTCCATGTTTGAATGATAGACTGATGGTACAAACACAATCCTGAGGAGCAATGTCTGACTTACCAACAATTGCAATAAATGGGAATTAGTTTATCAGCATCTGCCCCAAGTTGGCATTCCAGTGTGCAAGATAAGACCCTGATGCTGCAAGAGCATTAGGTCGCTCATTACCGAGGAGATTGTAGTTTCGTGAATGTCGTACGTGGTATGACAATCATCAAGCTTCAAGATACATTGCCCCTCTCTGAAATTCGTTGCATCTAATCTCAAGCATGATTCAGCTTGTACGACATCACTGAGCCGATCACTCGGTCAATAATCTTGAACCGTATTGATCCTCGGTTCTCATTCATTGCCGATGCCTAACATCGCCTGTCAGACTGACGCCTTCTTGATCATGGCCTCTACACCAGATGCACCCAGGCCCTCCAAATCGGAATAACCTTATGGGGAAAAACAGATGGGTCAATCTTCACACAATACGGGCCTAAAATATAACCATACCTCCAATCAATTCCTTGTCTTTCGCAAGATCGTGACATCAGCATCACCCCAGGGTGAAGCAAGCTAAACGATTTGTAACTCACTGGCAAAAACCCGAGGGAATGTGGGTGCAGAACCTGGTAGGCTACCAAGGTAGCTGATTATAGCTGGCTGCTCGCCGGTTTTACTAAGGCTGTGCGCACTTGTCAATATAGCCCTGGGTGGGAGTCCCGATCAAGAGAATCACTCACTCGACTGATTTACCCTGGAGCTCTGGGTATTGTCGTAAGAAGCGGAGAGCTTGCTGGCAGTAATAGCAAGGTGGTGAAGTCCGGATGAAAACGACGAGGCCGCCGTCTTTGAGGTTGTTCTGCAGAGGTATGTCATCAGTGGAGTGTGACGTTGAGGCAGGCAGCGCCAATTACCTCAACAAACTCTTTGATATCCATTCTGGATGCTGACGAGGTGTAAGCGGAACTTGACAGGGAGGGAAGTCTAGATGAGACGGCTCTGTAGATTTGAGAGAACATATCCATCCTCCGGCAATTGGCGTGTTCTGTAATTTTAAGTCAATAGTCAGCAAGTCGCGGTGAATAACGGAATTCGAAAGTGCTTTAGCTGGCGCGCGCGCTTATTCACATAACCAACCACAATACTCTGATTTGCTTGCGTGTTTCATCCTGGCAGGTCTTTGAATAACCAACCTATAGAACGTGGTCCCCGAATAACTTACCACCCTCAAACGTGTCATCTTGTCGCTGTGGGTGCCATACTCTGCAAGAATGTCCATTGTAGTGAAAAGCGTGTGCAAGGCGTTGGAACGAATCGCACCGCTCCGGCTCGCTGAGCCATGGGATAAAGTTTGTACCATTCGCCAGCAACGTCGTCCGATACGATGATCTGACACATTCTGCAGGTAGGCCTCATCATAGGTAACATCCCATATACCAAGGTTCTGTCATTGCTTATCCAACGCCACACAGAATCTCCCGTCCCAAGGGCCGACGCAAAGCGCGTAGTATTGACGATAGAGTAAGTAAAATGCATCGATAAGGATTGCTTCGCAATCAACAGGCAATAATATGTAGTGACAAGGGTCCTCTAGCCTGACTACCGCTGTCCTCGAGGAAACACTAAAAGTGCCCACAGCACTAGTAGTAGCCTATCACCCACCCCTCTTTCAATCTATAACTTCTCTCACATTGGCAAACCCACTGCAAGCATCCCTGCTCAAGCTCTCGGCCGCAGGGACGTCAGTCTTCTGCCCTCACACAAGTCTCGATTCGACTTGGGGTGGTATCAACGACTGGCTCGCAGAAGGCGTTACGGGTCCCCAGAAGGTCACTGCAAAAGTCAACATCCTGGGGGAAGTCAAGGGAGAAGCAGGTGGTGCCGGTCGGATCGTGACGCTTGATGAACCGATTCCTATCGAGGAACTTGTGCAGAGAGTAAAGAAGCATCTTTCTTTGTCGCAAGGTCTATTGCGCATCTCCCTCCTACGTGCCTATCACGAACAACTGACTATAATGAACGTACAGTTGACGTAGGCAGGCCGCTCGCTCAAAAATTGGTTAAATCGGTTGCAATTTGTGCTGGTGCCGGAGGAACGTTACTTTCAGGAGTCGATGCCGATGTGTATCTCACGGGAGAAATGCAACATGTGGGGTTATATTCTTCTTGCATTTGTACGATCCTAATGGTTATTGCAGCACGAGGTCCTTGGAGCAGTTGCAAGGGGTCGATACGTCATACTATGTGAGTTGATTACGCATGACGAGAGTCTCGTCACTGAAAGTATGATATCAAGGTGGACATACAAACACCGAGCGTGGATACCTCCCTGTTCTGGCAAAGAGGCTTTTGGATGCACTCTCCGAAATTGTGCAGGACGAGTCGCCGAATGGATTATCGCGAGAAGAAAGAATCGAGATCGAGAAGTACCAGCTGGACATCCATATCAGCGAAGCAGACAGGCACCCTCTTGATCACATGTAAACAAACACCGGTGTACAGCGGTGCACGGGAAGGTTTGGGTATTTGATTATACAAGTGCTATATATAATATTGGACGAGCCTTCTTTGACGAAGCAGTATGGTTAGATCTGTCACCTGCTGAAAGTTCAAATTGCCACCATCAAATGCAAACGCAAAACGCGCATGGTGCACTTGTCCTATAAGCTCTCAACCGTCCACGGCACTTGACCCTGCGCTTGGCTTCCCTATGTTGGCTATGCTTCTTAGAGTTCAGTTGCTAACCCGCGATGGAGTTAGTTATACTGACTAGCGGACCGAGCACTAGCCGTTCGAACTCACAAAGGTCTTGGACGGTGAAAGCAAAAATGATATCAGACGATTCTGACAATTGACCCCATTAAAGTTCAGTCGAGCGAGTATTGAACTATACTTGAATCGAGAGGAAGAACGTGAGGAGCGATCGCATGACTGTGGTGCACTTTCAGTCTCGGTGCCTGGATGAAGCAAGTGACCACACGACACGCAAATATCAAACTCCCTCACCGATTCCACTTCGAGGCACATCACCCACAGATGCGAGGGACGTGCGAGGGGACCGGTGAAAGCCAAGAGAAGTGATAAAGGAGGATAAAGCCTTAACAAATGAACCACGCACTTGCATGCGATTACGAAAAGAAGACAACGTAGTGATCGTCGTTGTATTCAGCGACGTCGGCGGACAAAGATTGACCCGCGAGCATTTCACCCGAAGAGTGGCAGGGAATAACAGGCATTTGATTTATATTGTGGGGTAACCCGTTCGTGGAGAAAGGAAGCTGGAAGAAGCTGCTGGCGCGTGCGAACCGCAACACGGTGATATCTCATATTAGGAACAGAAGCTGGCAAAAACCTCGAAGAGGAGATGGAACGGCGAAGCCGGGGAACATGTTTCTGTCGGAAACACTTATCGAGGACGTGGATGCTCATCACTCATCGCTCAGCAGACATATGGTTGAAATGTGGGAATGTCGTGCCGCGATGCGGGGAAAGGTGGGAAATGTGCGCAATTAGACATAAGAATATTGATTCGGCATCTAATCTCGACAAGATAAGAGCTTGTCGAGGGAAGGAAGATTCAAGGTGAGATGTGAACGTTAGCATTTATCTGAAAGTTGTTACTCACTGTGAGACGGTGCCATACACGCCAAGACATCGTATAAAAGATCTGGATCCGGGCTAAAAGAATGTCAGCGGAAGGCACGCGCATCATTGATCGATACTCCCGTTCGCGGCGCTGCCAAAAAAAATGGTTGGATTCAAGAGGCGCGTTGGGAATTCCAATCCGATGTGTTCATGGAGTGGGAAACTCTCGTGATGACGCCCGACATAAGAAAGATTGAGTTACAGATTTGAAGTGTTTGAGAAGGTTGATCGGAAACATGAATGTTACGCGGTATGAGCGCATGCTATACCTGAGATGGGTTCGAACGGTCCATGAGGGCAAGGGTATGGGGTCCTCCCGAGAACGGGCAGTGCTTCATAGACATGAATGGCTGTGAGAACACCTGAAAGCTGCGTATCTTCAAATCTGAAAAAAGACAAATGAGGTTGTGAAGATTGGACTGCAAAGTTTCATTTGTTTGATAAGACTGAGAACAAATTCATTAGCATGTACTGGAATGTCAGAGCAGGGAGGCCGTTAAACCCCATTAATGGCAGATACAGAAAACCTTCCTTGATTGAAGCAAACCTGAGATTGCTCAGGAGCGTTTGCATTTGACACCAATCAGGACTGTCGTGACACTGGCTGTCACTGTGGGCTGTCGGCTGTCATGTCACAGACGCGTCAAAGCAAATGCACGTGTTGTTGACGCGTCGGAAGGAAATTCCCACGCCCTCTCCTTCTCTCCGACGCAACACGACGTTGTTGTTAAACGTCTCAAGTCTGCACGCACCATGCCGCCAACATCCAACACTGAGCAAAGCTCAAGACACTTACAAGACCTCTCAGACGCATCTTTTTCTTTTCAGATCCCCGCCGATTCCTCCTCCGCGGAGTTTCTGCTTGCAGATAACAGTAGTGATCTTGATTTTCTGCGCGGAGCTGGCGGCGCCAGTTTCGCCACCATTGCTCCTACTCCAGTCCGCGGACGATTGAAGCCCAGCGATGTCACGCCCAAAGCCACGTCGCAACTTTTATTGCTATCAAGGTCGCCTAGTCCAGGTCCGTCAGCACACCAGAAGAATGACTACAGACCCTCGCGGTTCAGATGTCAGAGTCCTGTCAAGGCGAAGAAAATGACACACCCTCCGTCTAAACTTAAGGAGATAGCGCTTGACGGGCCCGTCGTCTCCGAGGAGCGCTTGGAGTCCTTGCGTGCAGATGTAGGCACCCTCAAGGATGATTGTGATACCTCGATACACGTGCAACTACCAGCGGTTGCGCAATCCTCTGTCATCCCTGTACTAGATGTTACGGCAGCCCCAAAATCAAAGGTAAAGCCGAGGACAAGAATTAATTCTGTAAGTTGACTCCCATTTACAATCAGTATTAGCTCACCATTCTGTGGTAGGCGGTGGAAGGTGGCCGTAACACGAAGCTAGCAACGCAAAGCAAGATCCCTGTGTCTGCTGCTGACAAACTTTGTCCAACTTCCACTGATGAACCAACAGTACAGTCGTCATCTACGTGGACGTCTGAGTCAGGAAGCATGGTCATAGATACCGAATGTCAAGTTCCGCCCGCGGGCGTGAGCGGTGATATTAACACGGTCTCAAACACTAGCCAAAACGTGACCGAACGCCTCGTGTCTTACAGCCAGAAGTTCATGTCATCAATTGGGTACGTCCGCTGATACGCATTTCACTGCATTTGCACCGGAACTGATTAGTTGTTCCTTGCGCGGTTCTTCTATTCTTCTCTCTCTCCTTCTGTGTAATTCTGATCGCAATCGGGAATTATGGTTCAATCTGACATGATCTCCGGCCACCTGTCTTGGAAATGCCATCATTGGATTCCCCAGTATCTATAATCCCAGAACCGAAAATTCGTTCACGGCAGGTACTGGTACTAGTGTTACTAGAACGGAAGAACACGTCGAAACTCAACCTTCGCCTATGGTCGACATTGTTCATGCCCCATGTTCACCGGACGTTTACAATCGCAACGATTACCTATTCAGGCTTTCAGAAATTTCGCCGCAGAAGTATCACACACAAGCTAGCGCCTCCCCCGGCCATTTATCCACAGGAAGGCGGCAGGTATCGCCCATGAGGCCGGCGAGGAAGCGCCCGGCCACCGAGGAGGCTTCTACTTCCCGACAGCCAAGTGGCAGCAAAAAGTTTAAGGGGAAACCGTTGGCGCAAAGCGCCGAGGCCAAGAGTGGCCTGACTATTTCGGCAGGGTCATCCAGCCAAGCTGTTCGGCCATCCATCCAGAAGAATCACGCTCGTGCTAGCGCACAGCTTATCAGTCGGGATTCGCGGTGTCCGACGTCCAATTTTCCAAGCACGCGAACAAAGTACAAACCCAGACAGAACTTCCAGCGCAAGACGCCGTTGACATCAATGGCATCGTCATCCCTGCCTAGTCAATCGATCAGCAAGGAAAAAGACAAAAATGTCCAGGGACAGGAGGGGGTCTCCATTGGTCGCTCGCTCGCATTGCAAAGCCTAGCCTCAGGCAGTTCCCGGATCCAATTTGACGCGGAACATGTGGTCAGCAAGAAACCTGCGGTAGTTATGGGGCTCGGGCGGTTAGGACCATCTAGACCTGGCCTTGTGTCATTCCTCGAGAAGACGGTACGTGATTAATTAACGGAATGCTCGTCTTATGTGCGCTCATTCAAGATTATTTTTGTATGGCTTGATCTTTGATTGTTGGCTGTGATATCTGAACGCATAGAGCATCACGTTACCACCTGCCAACTTAACAAAGCCTGTCGCGTTTACGTTTCATCTGGATGCGCGTGTTGAAGCACGTAAAGCTGAGTTTGAGAAGCTTGCAAGCTCGGCTAACGAGCGTTATATGGAGAGGGGCTATCGACAAAGGCATCCTGCACCCGATTTCAAGGGTCTACACGAGGCTCACCAGGCGTCACTTGCATATCGTAAGGAACACATCGTCCCGATTGTTCCCGCACCGATGGTCCTTAGCACTGAAATTCGCGCTAGAGAGAGGGAGAAATTCGACCAAATGGTGCGGATAAAGGAAGAGGAGATTCGCCAAGCAGAAGCGGAGCGCCGAAGACAACGAGATGCGGAAGAAGAAAGGGAAATCAAAGAACTTCGCAAGCGAGCAATTCCTAAGGCGAATGAGGTTCCAGAGTGGTATGCTGGCATGCCGAAGAAAGGAGGCAGTACAGGAGGATCAAGATAGTGGAGGGCGTCATGAGATGGTTGTCAAGTGATGGAGATCGAGAACATTTGTGAAGTGTGTACGCGTTTTTTCGTTATCTGTGCAGCATGTCTTTTTACATCATACCTTCCCAGTCATCACCCTTCCAAATCCATGGCCATTTACTTCAGTCATGATCCCTCGCCCACAACCCGATGCCGGTGATACAATCAAATCCTGTAAGTTATTCTGGGATGTTTGAACGGGGAAGGGGAAGTCTGGGAAGACCTCGCGTTTAAACGCATTATGGCCGGTGCAAAGTGCCTTTCAAGGCCTGAGAAGGCCTGATGGCATCGTGACCGATCGCCCCGGAACCTTGTTTTGCCTTCTGTTTCGATAATATGTTTATATGTGTCATTCCTCCTGCGTAACCTGGGCTGCGGGTCTTGATATCGTCCGGCTGTGCAGAGAAACGGTATACAACTTTGATGGTACATGCCACTAGTGGCAGCGCGGTGCCAAGTTTGTTGCCGATCGTTTCGAGTGGGATGATGGACAGATTGAGGAACGATATCTCCAAAAGTTGCGCTGCCTTGAGAAGATGTAAGGTTCCATGGGATCTATTGCCCAATTGCTTGGAAACCAACATGAGATGGTCGTCTGTGGGTGCCTTGTGCCAACTGACGCCCTAACCAAAATCTACTGAATTAGACTTTGAGATGGGATATGGAAAATGTAGTCATGAAGCTTTCCAATTCATAAGAGCGCATAGCCCCATTCAACCTAGCCACACATGCGGTGGGGAGATGACTGATTTCGTAGATTGCTTAGTTTCTAGAAGTCGGATGCAATGTAAAGTTTGGAGCCTACGGCATCGCCAACGAAAAACTCTTGGGCTGCGTGGACACGCATGGAATACGTGAAAAAAAAAATGCCGAACCTGTGAAGTGCGATATTACAGGCTCCAAGGTCTGACAGTTGAGTTCTGTCTTTACGATCGGTCAATTATAACGAGATTTCCAATATAGCGCTATGCAGAAACGGTCATGTTCCTGTCTTCATCCCCTCGCGCGATCGGGATTGAGTATGTTGCCTGGTATAGCAAGGGTGTTCCATCCAAACGTAGGCAACGCTCGAGGAACGCGGTGCCGTAGGGTAGGGTATTGGAGATTCAAGTTGAGGAAGAAAAAAAAAAGAAGGTACGACAGTTCCTCTATTAGCTGGATGTTGAACGGGTGCCGCATCGTGTGAGTGCGGTGTCTCTCGAGGGATTTCGAGGACGTTGCTTTGTTCTTTCGTGTAAGTAAGGGGTTGTATTGTAAGTTGATGCGTACATGAATAATCTGCCAGAGATGCCTGCCAGATCTCGGGGCTATTGTAGTGTCACTTGAGCAAGCAACATGTCCAAGTTGAGTTAGATATAGATGGACTTCCAGTACTCAGTACGTTATCGTGTCAAAACCGACAGGTGGGGCCCGAAAGCAGGGATCCGGTGCAAAATGACCTCGAAAGGCTATCGTGGTGGATGGGATCCCCTGGCTGTGAGCGCCCAAAGAAATTGATGCAAAAATGCTTGATTGAGTGATTTCTTCGAGGGGTCATGCGATTCCAAAGCCTTGGCCTTGAGGGAAGTCGCTCTCAGGCAACCAAGGTTCCCCGATTTCCTTTTTTGTTTTTACACTGATTACAGATTTGGTTCATCAGTGACGCCACAACCCGCAAGTATACTCTGTAATTCCTGGCCGTCGGATACGTTTGGTCTACATAGCTATGTCTACAAGCCGATAACGGAAGTATGACCGGCTGCCACAAGGAAACGCATAAAAGGTGGAGCAAAACCTCATTCTCTTTATAACCATTCAACCCTACCAACTCTCCTCCAGCCTGATCCAGTACCACTTTCTAAACACAATGCACGCTTCCTGCTCTACCATCTGCACGTCATCCAAGACTGCCGACGAGTCATCATCCAACTCGCATCACTGCACGCGCCACTCTAACGTCATCCCCGTCTCAATGCGCATTTCATCTGATGATGACTCCTGCATCAACTTCAATGCACCTCAGTGCTGCCACTGCGGCTGGCGCGGGTCTCACTCACCCAGCTGTCCCTTCCGCTGAGCACATGATTGCTTTTTTTACTATATTTATTCCCCTTGCTCGTAAGTCCCCGTTCCTATTGTTTCACATCATCCAGTCACTCAATGTCTCATCACAGACAATTGTTCTCATCATCGATCATCCATCCATGTTGTCATCCGACTCCTCGATCGCATCTGTTTTGTCGCATTGTATCAACATACATCTACACCCCGTGCATAAACGCACATTAGTCGTCGAGGTCTCATAGCAGTTGTAGGATTGTAGGATCAAGCAGGATCATTGGAGGAGGAGGAGGAGGTCACTCGCGGATTCCTCGGGGCGGCTGGATATTTTAGGCTCACAATTTTGCCGTTTGCCTTGTATGTATGACTATCGCGCTATTGCTGCAACAACCATCATTATTTGCCGGACCGTCAACCGTGCTGAAACGTCAGTAACACGTCTCAAATGGATAGTACATATTCATCGCAACATGCGTCCGTCCTGATACCCGAACAACAAGCTACATCGGAAATGAAGTCACTCGCTCGGTTCCAAGTTCCACGTGGATACCCATGATGTATTGTCAGCTTCTTTATGGAAATGCGCGAGGAACACGTGTCATTCGGCCTCTGATGAGATGCTCGTTGTTCCGCTGACGGGTGTGGGGAAGAAGGGAAAACTCTGAGATTTGGACAAGATTTAGAGAAGAATATTGATCGCGGAACCTGATCCAAGGGACGGCTCTAAAAAAGCGTCCTGTCGATGTCTCTTCTCTATCATCTTCGCCGAACTATCCGCAAGTACAACGACTTGGAAGCCTGTCGTGAGCCGAGCTGAAAGAAGGTTAACAACGTTGAAGATGGGGCTTGTGTCACGCCCTACGCCCATCATCACTACTACGGAAAGTTAGACCGGCTCGGCCGTCCTTATCCGTCTCCTTCGTACTTGTCGGCTTAATACGTTTGATTCATGAATAACTTCGTTCCATGTGACCATTTTTTGAGGTTCCAATGAACTATTATCGTGTTTCGTGATACGGTTATTTCTGGTGCGCAGGCCAACTACTAGTACTTTGATGAAATTCGGGTGTGATTTCTTAGGCGCCTTCTGGCTTTCTTTCCCATCCGGCAGCCGAAAATCCGACTCTGTCCGACTCTGCCGCCAAATCCTGTGTATTGTGTGTCGTTTTGCAGTTGGATACTACCAACAGTTTTTGGATCGCAACATATCATGTCTTCCGACTGGGACCCGCTGGCCTTGCACCCGCCTTCTTATTCGGATGAGCTCAAGGTGTCTTTCCCTCAAGAACATGTAATACTCATGACCCTCAACCGTCCGAGGCACCTCAACGCCATGACACCTCAACTTACCACCGATATAGCTGCCATTTTAAATTGGTTTGATGATGAATCCTCTTTGTGGTAGGTTCGTTTCACCACTCAGCCTATCGGTAAATCTATTCAACCTGTCCCGTACTCCAAGGGTAGTCATTGTGACAGGTGAAGGACGTGCTTTCTGCGCAGG
>QFEN01000356.1:40317-52071 GCA_003316125.1 Auricularia polytricha
GAAGGACGCGCTTTCTGTGCAGGGGCTGACTTAAAAGCGTAAGCAACGGAGAACTATGCTCGACATCCTCTCGTTTCTCATTCCCGTGATCCTTCATTCCCACACCAGCTGGCTCCATAATCAGACAAGTGGCACGGCGAATGAAGAAGAAATTGTGGCTTCTTCCGTGCACGGATTTGCGTCTATCTCGCGCCGACACTCTTCCTGCAAACCTATGATCGCCGCGGTGAACGGCTCGGCTTATGGCGGCGGGGTTGAAATGATACTAAACTGCGATATGGTCATTGCAAGCGAAGACGCCGTGTTTGCACTTCCCGAAGTTAAGCGTGGTGTACTAGCTGCACAAGGAGGTGAGTGAACGCCGCATCAGTCATTTTATTACCAATTTCAGCCTCGTCTTCCTCGATTATTTTGGAAGACTGACGCGGGGGGCGGGTATGTATAGACTTTACTGATCGGTGTTTCGTTTTGCTTGCAGTTATTCCCAGGTTGGGGAGAGTTGCGGGCCATCAGGTAATGCTTCGGCGTGAATAAACTCACAGGATATCTCCGCTTACTGAGAAAATCTCGCGGTGTAGCTTGCTTCTGAGATGCTGCTCTTGGGAAATACCATCACTGCCGTTCAAGCCAGAGACAGATTTCGTTTGTAAGTCAAGCTTACAATCACCGCCAGTCATAACGACAGCTTCTTGACACTGATGCGTACATTTCCGGTCCGTAGTGTCAATATCGTCGTCGAAAAGTCGGCTGTTGTACCTACTGCTCTCGAAATCGCACGACAGATGACCATCAACTCCCCTGATTCAGTACAGAGTTCAAAAGAAGGTCTTGTACTGTCGCAAAAGCACCATTTCGAGGATGCTGTACGAACTCACTCGATGAGTCTCGTGAGTAAACGCTTGTATCACGGCGCGAATATCCAGGTACGTCACGTCACGTCATCATTGTCTTATGGGGTATGGAGTATTCATCTTTATTCCCCTGACGTTAATCCAGGAGGGCCTGACTGCCTTCTCGGAGGTAGGATGCACAGGTTTTGACATGCGGAATCAAATTAACGTGTTCTTTCCGTTCGCTCTTCCGCAGAAACGCAAACCCAAGTGGTCAAATCCCGCGAAGCTATGACGTGGTCGCTTATTGATTCAGGTTATTTAAAAGGTTATAGTACACACAAACGTGTTATCTCTGGTACATTAAGCTCCTGTGTGATCGCTGGACACTAGTGAGATAATCCTCGAGACTTGAGTTGTCCGAGATTTTTGCGATGCCGAAGATGGCTGTGCCTGATAGTGATGCCCTGAAGGAAGTGGGAAGATTGTCATATCCAGCGAGATGACATTAAAGAAAAAGTTATTTCAGCTTATCACACACTCAACCACAAATTGACATGCATCCGCGAACGAGAGCAAGAAACCTACCTCGATATTATTCTTTGATCCATAAGGATCCATACAAGCACCCAAGCCAACAACCCCCAAACTCAAAAATAGCCTGTTCTCAAGCCGAAGGGGCGACATCGAGCGCACGCTCGATGTGGCCGAATTCTGGCAACGTTATCGCAAACTTACTGAATGCCACGTAGTTTTGTCTCGTATCCGTGAAGGCCCGCAGAGCGCACAAAGGGATCGACCTTTTTGCCTTTGAATATCGATGGGGAATCGCGTCATATGCAAGCATGGCGTCCATGATCTAGAATCAGAACCTGAGAAGCACGCAAGACGTGAGAGCCCGAAGTCTGTTTCCAGCGCCAAGGTGAGCGTTAGACACGTCGAGTGACAACCGCGAACCGGTAGTGGAACACTGCCAAGTGATAGTGGGCCCGAGGACTATCAGCTTAACGAATGACTTTAGGACGGCCTATGTTTAGCTGAAATCGATATAGAAACAAGATGGTGTATTAGAATTCAAGAGACCCATGCAGGCGACCCAAAAGCTTCCAAGAGTTGCCCATGCGAGGGACGGACGAAATGGTACATTAGCGCCAAGACCGCGTATGTCCTTAGTACCCCTTCAACCTTGTCAGTAAATTCAATCAAACGGTCTTTAGCTGACTTGCCGACCAACAGCATAGCACTAAGCATAAGTATAGACCTTAAAGGAGTTGTTCTGAAGTGTAATTTATCCAAGTTGAGTTTGAAAAGATCTTTTGCGAGGGAGAGATTATCTTGATAAGTTCGTTGGGTTCATAGAACGCGATAGTCGCGGCTTTCAATATTTGGGAGCGGGATGAGTAACGAGCTGTCACAGCGTGAAGTTAGCTGTAAAAAATTCATAGAAAAGTCAGGGTGGTACAGTGAGGCCCGTGGAACGGGGGAATTTATTATCTGAGGCGGGCCCAAGTAGTGGATGGAGTCGCCGCGATAACGCCCGTAATACGCAGTCCTAGTGGTCGGGTCGTGACCTAATGTTACTTATCAGATAATGAAGTGGATCATTATCAGGCCTCTGGGGGAGGAGAGCAGGAAGGGTTGCAAAATCACTTGATTGGGGAAATATGCCAAAATGACAAATCGTCAACTGTGCAATAAGTATGCGGTGATATTGGTCGTTGCGGGGAAAATGCGCTCATGGTCCATTAATAATAATGATAAATATCATATCATCTTGGCTTGACATACCATGTAATCGGAGACATGGCATTCCGTATGAGCGCGAATCGGTCGCAATGGGGACAACGGTTGAACCAGGGCAACCTTCAGTCAATGCAGATCCAGTCAGCAGGCCAGAAGTGTCAATAAAAGTGTTGCTGACAAGACTTGAAGAAGGACGCAATGAGAGTCTAGACGTTTAGTTTGATTCATTAACATTGACAGCGAGTTTTTTTATGATGCCACGGGCCTTGAGCTGAGCACGAAGTCATGTTTCTTATATCCAAAGAATGTTTATAATGGCTGTAGAGGTTTGGGGAAGATACCAATCGATCATGAACAGTAGAAGCTGCCACTGATAAGCGAGAGCACGGACCACGCGCCTGCCACCGCCGCCGAACGTGGTTTAGGCCCAGAGTAGCAATACCCACTTACATTGTACTAAGACAGTATGAAACATAAAAAGCAGGAAATAATTAGCTTGATGCATATTTTTATTGGACCTCAGGTGAACTAATGCCCCACTACTAACAAGCTCTTGCTAATGGGATTCGGTACATAAAGTTCTGATCTCCAGCCAGTAACAGGGAGCAAGTATTCCATGCATAGTTATATCAATAAACCAGGGAAGTACCAAATGTCACGGGTCTGCATTAATATTAAAGCTTCAGTACAAAGTCACAGGTTTATGTATGCCGTCGTTATACTTTATGCCTGTGCTTTGCCCAGGTGCCTGGCTGTGCGTAGATGCCGCCATGCATATGTCTCAAAATCGGTCATGAGTTCACAGCTATTTGGAGAGTAAGCAGAGGCGCGCGTTGCCATACCATATGATATCGGCCACTTTGGGAGTATTCTGTATCGCCCACTACTCAACAAGGATGGGATTCCAGGGTTGCTGGGAAGCGTCCCGGAACCTGCAATATTCAATTTGAGCACAATTGTCAGATAGTAGATCACGGTGTCATCCACAGTGCCCGAAGACCCAATCGTTGCTCTGCTGCGGCCAAGAGATCGGGACAATCAGGCGGCGTGAGATGAGCGCCCAAAGGACTGTGCGCCACTGACGGTCTGACAGATGTGTGACCCAACACGTTTCCAAGGGCGAGTCACCGTTCGTTTTCAGTTCCACAATTGTACAAGTAAACAGAGGCGCTGAGTGGATTAATCTTAATCCCGGCTTATAGAATTGAAAATAGCTTTTGCATTGACACGCGGAATGTCAATGCGATGCAGAAGTGGCAAATCGTGCCTATCTGATATCTTTCGGAGTAGGCACGACAGGAGTGCGCAGCTGATGATAGATGCTGCCAAGGCATCCACGGTCCCATCACAACATGGCCGCCTGATTAGAATAAATAAATGAAATAAAGGGCATCCGTGCTTGTCGTGGTACCTGGGGATTGCTTTGTAGATCGCCCATTTGCATTCGGCTTCTTGATCGTCTTTTCATGTCGCAAGAGCCGATGCGCTAATTTCCGAAAAAGTCAGGTGCCTAATAAAAGCGATCCTCAAGTGTCCCGCATCGGCCAGATGGTGAGCACGGTTACAAAGCCCCACCTAATGCCACCAAATATGAGCGTTGCAAACGATGTGGATCAAAGAAGTATGGATCGTCTTGTTATATCATGCGCTAGTTTCCGAGAGCCCAGGTAAACCTAGAAAATGGGGATCCTCTCATGGCCCATACCGACCAGAGGGCGAACGAAGCCCCGCACGACGCCAGATATGAGCAATGAACACGGCGACGAATCGCCACTAGATAGGGGCGTCGCAACCGATGTGGATATGGAGATATTATGAGAGAATACGACGAAAAATAGCACCTATTAGCCTGACATCAATTTGTGAGCTACAATGATCAAATAAATTAACGAACCCCCTCATTAACAGCGCAACGAGTGGGGCATACTTTTAATACTTCCACTCTGAACGGTGACTGTGTTGTTCGAGCCACGAATACAATCCAATCAAAATCCGCACCACAAGGTGCAAATTGGCAGTTTTTGGCAAACCTCGGGCAGCAGTTGTGGTTCTGTTCGGTCGGGACCGAGACTATCGACGGTCCGGTGGCGAATAGAGTAGATAGGGACGTGGCAATTGTTGTGACTGCCAACTGAGCTTTCCCGGATCCACGCCGGGAACACCGAGGAAGCTGCAAGCATTTCGGTCGACTGAATTAGCGCGTGTTCCAAACACGTGAAAAACACCCACATAATTGAAACTACCCCATATTCAAATACTCAACTCATTGTAGCGGGAGGTTCCGGGTCCACTGAGGAGTCGGCGAGTCGAGGAGTGCCAGGGGTCAAAGTGTTCAGAGTCATGGCGTCGAGTAAGCTCCGAGCCTCATCTCATTCCTCTTTAGAGTGCAATCTGGCCGGTATATCAAGAATTCCGCGGTTTCATCGACACAGACCTTCATAGGCCAGCCATGTGCACTATTGTCGGGCCGAAAAGGATAGGGCACACGGAACGGATCCGATGGAGCCAGAAGCCATCGTATTCAGTCCGCATTAGGGGCTCACCTTGTTGGCGCAAAAAGTCAAAGAATTTCACTTTCACTGACCAATAGTAAATAATCACAGATTGTGGGATGGGAAATGGAAAAGGAACTGAATTGTCGCAAGTGACAGCATGATGAAGTTCCTGGATCCACGCCAGGAACAACGAGGAAGCTGACATCCACTACGAGCATCACGATTCACCGTTTGGCTGAATTCATACATAGTCTGAACGGATAAAAACCACCAGACCTTCTTAGGTTAGCCGTGTGAGCTGCTTGCGGGCCGAAACATAATGGACCCACTGACCTGATCCAAGGAGTTCAGAAGCCTCGTTCTCGTGAATGAACTAGGCACTCACCTCGTTGGTGTCAAAAGTTGAACAATTCCGCTTTCACTGACCAATGTGAGCAAACGGACATCGTCACAGCGGGCAGTGAAATGAACTGAATAGTCACCTAGGACTCTCTGGAAAAAGATATTCGCGAGTGACTACATTATGAAGTTCCTAGAACAGCGAGAAAGCTGAGATCCACTCCAAGCACCGCGGCCGACTGAATACAAAAATTAATCCGTATTTCAAACGGTAAAAAACAACCCACAGTACGCAACTCGCCGCAAAGAATTGGTTTAATCAACCCGCCTGGTAGGTTAGCTATGTGCAATGCTGGCAATGGCGAACCGAAAAAGATAGGACACACACCTCGGATCTGATGGGGCTCAGAAGCATCGTTCCGAAAAATGGGGGCAACAATTGAAGTAGATTTCACTTCCACTAACTGACGCAAGCACTTGTAGATTGTCACATGGGTTAGACCGAACAGTCGCATAATTCTCTCCGGAAAGAATCGTCGGCAGTGACCGCATTACGAATTTCTTGGATCTGCGCCAGGCTGACGCTCACTGCAAGCAACACGGTCGACCGAATACAAAAATTAACGTATTCCGAACGGATAAAAAAAAACCCACATGAGTTGTGATCTAATCAGTATGCAACTCGTCGCCAAACAAAATCGGAAGTTCACGGTTCAATCGACCCAGGCCTTTGTAGACCAGCCATGTGCACTGCTGGCGAGCCGAAAAAGATAGGGCTCATAAAGTGGATCCGAGGGCCTTCAGAAGCATTGTTCTCATAAACGGACTGGTCCGCATTAGTCACTCACCTCGTTGGCGCAAAAAGTTGAGAATTTCACTTTCACTGACAGATGTGAGCAAGCGCAGATCGTGGCATGGGAAAGGAAACTCACTGAATAGTCTTTCGCATGAGCTTTGCTGGAACATCAGTGGGTATCCAAGGTACCTGTTCCGCACGGTGTTCTTACCGAGGACATACGTAGAATGGGGTTCGGTAGCGTCAGCAATATTTTCTAGATGTCAAAAATGAGCAAACTGCGCCCTACAATAACAGTATAATTACCTTAAATCACATCGAGGATTCTTCCATCTCTTCGCTTACGAACGGTGCTAAGGGGGAAGGATCGGAAGTGATGTGATATTCTTGGTTATTTGCATCAAGCTAGATCAGACAATGTGAATGATTACACGAGGGTGCCTGCGCTAGCATGTAGAATTATATTCTGGGGCTCTTTAATCAGCCTTTTTTTCATTTGGAAGTGCATCACGGAGGGGTGTCGTAAGACGCATTCATGAGTATGAGTCTGTTATCAGGGTGAACTTTAAAATTAGAGGAGAACGTGGACACACCTAACCGAAATGCGCACACCAGAATTGCAACCGAATTATTACCCTGTGATCGATGAATTTTAGTAGGAGGCTAAGGCGAGAGACAAATAGATATGACTTGGTTCCATAACTCCCTTCGCATCTATAAAGATCTGCTCCGTATAGTGTTCACGAAACCAAAGAGATCAAACGCGTGCTGCGGCCCAGGATTAATCAGGTAGCCGACAATGTCCTCGCCAATAGCTGGGTTCCTGCCGAGCTCAAGAACGGGTTCGATATCGTTGATGAGCGTCAAACATCAGGTACGAAAAAGTTCGAAGATTTTTTCAGCGTGGCCACCACACGCAGAGGCTGGGGATGCACCAGTGGTGCCTGTGCCTGTGATATAGAAGGAAGACTTTGGCGCGTCTGGTATCACAGTCACTGCGATGACCCAGGCATGTTCGTCTTCGGAAAGTTACGTCCAGCATGGTAAATGGAAGCCTCAAAGATGAATCTGTACAATTGGTCGCAAAGCTTAGGTGGTACAAAATGCGTACATGACTCGGATCAGATAAACGAGACACAAATGGAGGCAGCAGCCGGCTTTTGGCATTGCCGCTGCTTCAGCGAATTCCTGCAGAAAGTTGAACAAATGACTCTTAATGAGAGGCTAAAGCGAACCTGGTACTGTTGAAGTTGGGGTCAAGAACAATACGATCGTGCAAGAGCACCTACAGAGACGCGAAGTCGAGATTCCCATCAACAAATTACAGGGGAAGACCAGATAACTCGTTTGTCTGCACTGTGCAGGCTGCCAGTGCAAGTTGACTCAGTCTAGGCTGGGGCTAGACTTTTAGATCTACTTTTAGGTTCTAACCCCTCGAACCTTCCAAATTCAGCATTAATTGGGGGTTCACTCTCGTTCTGACACGTTTGACCAAGGACCAGGATCAGAGACTGTAAACGCGTGCACGCAAGGGTTTTCAACACTATAACCCTTCCAGTTCATCACAATGGTGAGCACCAAGCATTCCGGATGAGATAGAAACAGGATCTAACGAAACGCAGGTTGTTCTAGCAGCATCAATATGCACTAAAGGCGGGAAGGGTAAATCCATCTACCAATCCTCCAAACCGATCTCCTAACGTGCACTTCCAGCGGTGCTTTCGCGCCAATTCCACCCAATGACGCGTACCCATATCGAATCCCTACTCGCATCCTTCCCAAAGCTCATTCCGACAAACTCCCAACACACTTCCGTAGAAACAGCCCAAGTCCGCTACGTCTACCAGCCCTTGGAAGACCTTTACATCCTCCTCATCACCAACAAAGCTTCCAATATTCTTCAGGATATCGATACCCTCCACCTCTTCGCACGCGTCGTGTCTGATATGTGTCGCACCGCAGACGAGCGTGAAATTCAGAAACAGAGCTTTGAGCTGCTTGGCGCTTTTGATGAGATCGTGAGTATGGGTTATCGGGAACAGGTAAATCTTATACAGGTGAGGAGCGTATTGGAGATGGAGAGTCACGAGGAGAAGATTCAAGATATCATCGCAAGGGTCAGTGTACATCATTCAGGCTACCCGACCCCTCTCATTTTATGACAGAACAAAGAAGCTGAAGCAAAAGAAGAGCTCAAGCGCCGTGCGCGACAACTCGAACTCCAGCGCCGCGAGCAGCAGAAGCGTGCTGCAGTATCTGGCAGTGGAGGCAGCTCATATCTTGGTGGTGGCATGTCAGGATACTCTGCTGTGCCTCAGCGTTTCGACGCTCCAGAGGTACCCGCAGCACGTACTTCATCACCTGCACCTGCGTCCAACGCCCGCACCCCTACGTTCAAGGGCAGTGGTATGAAACTCGGTAGCAAGAAGACTAAGCAAGCAGAGCTCATAGATGCTCTCGGCGGCGAACTAGTCTCCGAGGAGCCCTCAGCCCCACCCCCCGAACCATCCCCAACGCCAACCAACACAAGAGGCAGCCTGCCCTCCGTCGCCGCCGAAAGGTGAGTTCCCGCCCTCCCCAATTTCAGTCCCCACTAATCCATGTTTAGCGTACATATCGTAATCAAGGAACAAATTTCCGTCTCCCTCATGCGCGAGGGGGGTGTTAAATCAATGGAGGTCAAGGGCGACATGAATCTACAAGTCTCTGACCCCGCTTTAGCACACATCAAGCTCGCAATCCCATCCCCCATCACCGACTTTGGCTCCGAACTCCAATTCAAGCAGCACCCAAACGTCGCCAAGTTCGCCCCCGGCCAGAAACGCATCGTCGCACTCAAAGATCCTTCCCGTGCTTTCCCCGTCGGCCAAGCACTCGCCGTGCTTAAATGGCGTTATGCAGGGCATGATGAGTCTTTGGTACCCTTGTCCAGTGAGCTCCCCATCGTATCTTCTCATTAGTGTGCTCACTCGCTCACTACTCAAGTCAACTGCTGGCCCTCTTCCTCAAATGACGGCACCTGCGAGGTCAACATCGAATACGAGCTCGAAAACGAAAACGTCACTCTGCACGACGTCGTCATCTCTATCCCCCTCCCGTAAGTCACCCTTCCTTCCCACTTTTCACCCACTTACTAACACACCTCTAGCACCGGCTCCTACCCCAGCATCACCACCACGCAATGCGACTACACCATCAACCCCGCCACTCATTCGCTCGACTGGTCCATCCCACTCGTCTCCACCATAGCGCGCAGTGGCACGCTTGAATTCACTGTCGGCGGTGACGACCCAAGCATGTTTTTCCCTGTTCGCGTGTCATTCGTAGGTCGGGGAAGTATCGCTGGCATTGGGGTGGACGCCGTCTCGAGAGTAGATGGTGGTGAGGATCCGGCATTCTCTGTGGATGCTGCCGTCACTACCGATGATTACCTTGTTATTTGAGTGCTTTTTGTGTTGTGGAAATGCATCATAATATGACTTGGATTGGCGAAGCAGGCTTCTGCTGCATCGGATATTATAGATGTCTACAAGTCTAGATGAGCAAGTTATGAACTATAACACATCGGACGATGATATACATAAGATTAGCGAAAGGTTCGAAGTAAGATCGCTGGCTGCATCGCTCTGCCACCCGTCCTAAGCTCACCACCCCTCTGTCCATTGTAAATCCGACGATTACTCGTTCGATATAAGTGCTAATAGAGCAACTATTGCAGTAACGAGACACCCGGAGACACGATCGAGATCAGTTTACCAGCAGAAACACGACCGGCCGCTTCCATGCTCTCCGGTAGTACTGATCTCGATCTGCCCTGCTGTAGGTGCTTGTCGTGAATCGGGATTCGGTGAAGGAGGAGGGGAATAGCCTTCATCACGTATCACATCATCATCCGGACCGGGAGCACCTGCTGCAGCGTGCCGCTGTGAACGAATGCGTGAGACCTGGAATACGTCGAGAAAACGAGACGCACATACCAGTTTACCAGGCGCGAGAGGGACATCGACGATAGCCGGCAATGTATGATCTTCCTGAATGGGCCACCAGGTTGATAGTCGATGTAAGCGGGATTTGAATGTTGTGGAAGTATTGACGGCAGAGGATTGGGTGGTGGGTGGTGCTGGTGTGGGTCGAGACTAAAAATGTAAGTTGAATATGTGATTGTGGCAGTCCCTACTCACATTTTCGAAGGGATTTATATGTGAACGGGGTAATGGTGCTGTAGCAGGGAACTGCAAGGGAACCATCTAGTCAGCTGTGAAGTAAACAGGTAAAAGAAACATACATCCAGGGGATGACAAATAGGACGGACTGCATCCGCACGAGAAGAGGAAGGAAGGAATGTGTGTAGAAAGCGAAGAAAAGTGAGTGGGTCCCTTGTAGGCAGAGGTCTTGGCGGACAGGGGATCGTAGATATGACAGGCAATATTGGTTTGCGGCGTACAGTACGACGTGTTGCATCGGCCTGCAATGACGAATGGTATGGTCTAGATGGATAAAAAAGCAGGACCACGTACATTGAGTAAATCGGTAGAGCGTGCGATGGTCTGCAAGAGATCTTAGCATACAAATGATGGATCTGTGGGGTGAATACATACACTAAGCTGTGGTTCTTCTGCAAGCCCGATGCTGGCAAGGATGTTGATTGGAATATTGCATATGTAAATCTTGCTGTCATCAAATTTTGTGTATGCTAGTTGGCGTGAGTCGGGTGAGAGGATGAGGTTCATGTGAGTTGAGGCGTCGAATGAAGCGAGGAGCTGGCGGGACTTGAAGGCCCAGAGTTTGATGTGGTCGTAGGCAGCACTAGCGAGAAGGACACAATCAGATGAGAGTGCTAGACCACAGACATCATAAGTGTGCCCTTTGAAGGGAGCTCCGACAGTCTCCAGAGTTGACGCGTCAAACTCATAGATCGTCGAACAGCGGTCTGAATCATCTGTGAAGGTGAATGCGGCTACTATGGATTTGTCATTCGTTGTCCAGAATACTGGCGCACGTATCCCATGATAAACGTTAGAATTACGTCTAATGACATCCAATTTCTGTGCTTGGATGTCCCACACCTGCAGAAGGCACCACGCCAGATGTGACGACACCGCCAGCTTCTTCGAGTTTTCCGAGAATCGAAGTACTGGTGGGCCAGCATAATCACCACTAAATTCGAACGGACCAGCCATGAGTTTGCCTGTGTCCAGGTTCCATATCCGCGCTGTAGAACCAATTGTTCCACCCGCTAGCAGTGTGCTGTCCGCGGAGATGTCGATGGACCAAACACAGTCTTCATCATAAAATGTTCTCACGATCCCCGTCTCGACCTCGCATACTTTGAGCTCCAGATAACCAGCAGTGACAATCCATCGACCATCCCTTGATACACCCACTGCCTTTACACGATTTTTACAAACCTCCCGAGCTTCCTCGATCCCCTTACCCTCCCGCAGGTCCCATCGCCGAATGGTCTTATCGTTTGATCCGCTGATCATTTGCTTGCCGTCGGGAAAATAGGAAATGCATGAAACATTTGTGTGCTCGCGACGACTACCATCCG
>QFEN01000356.1:71077-91969 GCA_003316125.1 Auricularia polytricha
GTGAGGTGGCTGATTCCGGGTTGAATATGGTCGGGACATATTCTGCGATGACTTGGAATGTCCTGTCCTTGATTATTGTTTCTTCTCCGAAGTGCTCACTGAAAGATTGTCTAACGCTCTGGCAGGATAACCAGGCTTTGGTGTCAATACTGTCAACTTCAAAAATAACCCCACCATGACGGAGTTTACGTGGACTCAGGAAGGAGGCATCTTGTGGGACGTCTGATCCTCCATCTTTCATCCCATCCAGGGCTTTGTTAGCCTTGCAAACAAGTTCGGCCTCCGTTAAGTCCTTTAGACCTGAGGTTCTGTTCATTGATTTGCGATCTACTAGTAGCTGTCTCGCTTGAGCTCCGCTGCGTGCTAATGTGCTGGAGTCTGGCTTGGGTAGCCTAGCCTGTAAGGCTTTTGCATATGATCTCCCTTGATCATCATTCTGCTCTATTCGCTCCAAGGGTGAAGTTTCGTTCGCAATAGCATGCGAGTTCTCAACTGCTTTCTCCAATCTTGACATAGCACTATCTAGTGAGTCACGTACCTCATTTACAAAGCTGTCGAGTGCCGCAATTTTCCCGTCATGAGAGTCGGCTGCTTTCTCGAGTCATTCGATGGCTCCCACCATGTGGAAAGAGGTCGTTTCCGCAATTTTCTTTGCTTTCTGTTCATGATCAGCTTGTTTGAGGAGGATTGCAATCGCTCTCAACATGTCTCTCTGTAGTAGCGTGACTCCTGGTGTATTGAGTGTGAATTCGAACAGTGCGATTACTAAGTCGTCGATAGTAGCTCCTGCTGCGGGGATAAGCATTCCTTTGCTGACAAGTTCGGCCCTTGCAGTTGCTGCATCTGTTACTTTTGATGGGGTTGCAGGATTTCTTATCAGTTCTGGGATTGATCTGTTTGTTGGTCTTAGCAGCATATTTTCTTTGTTTCTCAGGCTTGCCGGCGGGGGTGCGGGGTCACCTTGGTCGTCCACCGACATCTATGCATTGGTGCGAGATATTAAAGGTAAAGCTAGTATAGGTCTATATAATAGATGGATCAGAAGGGGTCTGGTTTGGGGGGCGGCGTTGACGCCGTTGGGCATATTGTTGTTTTTGTCGTTCCGGGGTCCTCGCCAGGGGTGCCACTTGGTTGGTGGTTAAGAAGCTTTAAGGCATCACACCTAGTGTGCAAGACATCTGTACTACTGGGACTGAAGAAGACTCAGATTTGATGGATGAGTGTGAAGCTGAAGAGTGAGAAGAAGAGCTGGATGTGGCTATTAGAGGGCACAGTGAATTCTGAGACTGGAAAACACTTTGAAATCAAATCAAAGATGACTTGAAGAAGAACCACAGATCATTACCCCTTTCTGCCATTAATCAGCTCATGATCCTATCCAATCTTGCAACACTATGACTAAAGGGCACTTTGTGGATTGGTGCCAGTATAAAAATTGCATGGCAGTGGTATGAGGGAAATGGAATCTGGTTTTCTCATCATGTTTGTGCCCTTGCATGTCATTACCAAATATTCGAGCAACTTCCACAAGAGAAACATGGTGGGATCACTAATGCCCAATCATTCCTCCATGATGAGTCCATGCAGACTCACTGTCCACATGGCTATCAAATGATCCAACTGGTAAAGTTACACCTTGTGGCCTTCAAGATGCACTCCAAACAATTATTTTCCCTGAGCTGGGAATTGTCCTAAAGAAACCAATATGTGAGCAAACTGCCTGTTGCTGGCTCATCAAACTTAGGTGGTGACAAACTATCATTTGAAAAGGAGTTTACATGGATGGGCATGAGCAAGAAGATGTTGTCAGGTATTGGGAAGAGGTTTACTTGCCTGTGATGTTGAAGTTTGAGGAATGAATGGTTTGATTTGAAGGACCAGAGCTCACTTGCATCGAGCCAACTCTTAAACCAGGTGAAAGACAGATCAAACCATATTATCACAACAAGTGTTGCTTCCATGCGAATGATGATACAAAAAGTGCATGGTGTGTGATACCCATGCAGCAACCAAATTTCAATTTGCCATTATATTGCAGGCTTTGCCCTAGAGAGCATGTGTTGCGGAAGAAAGGTTGAGGTCGACTCATACATGTCTCAGACTTTATTAATGAAGAGGATGGCTGACTCATTTTGCGGGGAACTGATGGTCACATTATCAAAGATGCACAAAGAATCATTTACCCAGGTGCTAATGGTGATCTGTGGTGGACTCATGAGAACCTCCTCAAGCAAGTCAAACACACAATTCAAATTCATGAAGAAGCAAATGGGCCTAATTGTCAAGCACTTTTCATCTTTGACAACTCATCAGCTCATGCATCCTTGCCCTCTGATGCTTTGCATGCATTTGACATGAACAAGTCCGATGGCAGAAAGCAGCGCAAACAATATGACATCATCATTCCTCATACCAACCTGGATCCAATCAAACACAGACTTGAGCAGGAAATGACAAATGCCAGTGGTGGGCCAAAAGGGCTCAAATCGGTTCTTGAGGAGTGTGGTTTTGATGTTCAAGGTTTATGAGCTAAATACTCTCCAGTCCATCCCTTTGAGAGCACAGGCTGTTGCATGGCCAGGCTTTTGAGCCAACAAGAAGATTTCCGCTATCAGACATCAATGATCGAGCAGCTCATCAGAGATGCTGAACATGAGTGTATATTCTTTCTGAAGTTTCATTGTAAACTTACCCCTATTGAAATGGTGAGTTTTCATCTGTTGAGTTGACATTTACTTACTAAATATTACATCTTGAGTACTGGGGCTGGTGCAAGTACAGGTACAGACAAATCATGAAACCAAATTTTGCTGGAGCAAAAAAGGTAGCATTGGATATTCTTGATGCATGCCCTGTGGAGGTTATCTGATGTTTCATCAACTGCTCATACCATTTTCTGAGTGCCTACAGATTAGGCTTAGTTGGAAAGGCAGCAGAATGGGCAGTGCAGGAGCAGAAACAACACCGGCAAGTTTTGCAGTGTGTGATGATGGCTATTGAGGCTGTACTGTTGTGATAGATTAATTCTGAACCTCAAAAGAGGTACATAATATTTCATCCAAACTGCCCAAAATTTTGGTGGGCCAAAAACATCATGGGAAAAGCTTTGGAAGAGTGTTTTTTTGATGTATTTTTGCTCCCTGAGTTCAAAACTGGCACTGGTTTTGCACCAAAAATCCATTGTAAGCTGCTATTAAAATTGTTGACCTTGTTTGTCCACAATTGTAAATGAACCAGAAGCACCACAACTCTACAGTAAATTGAGATTTATGTGATATGATGTCACTGAGAACTCACACAAAATTGGATGGAATATGTCTCACTGCTGCAGCAGTTTTCTCCCCTACCTGCTCCCATATATGTGGGGTGATTTCATAGTTCTTATCACCACTGTCAAGCCCCTTAAATTCACCAGTCCAGAGATTCATAAGATTTGGCAGGACATTTTTGAGGAAAAGATGAAACCACTCCCATGGAAGTGAGCGAGCATAATCAAGAGAACCAACATGATGCAGGGCAGAATAGCATTTGATACCATAGGCCTTTGTAATCGTCTCCTTTTTTTCTTTGCTTGGTGCTGTGGTGATCTCTGCCAAGACATTCTCAAACTCTGCATGCATCTAAAGGGGCAAGGTGGTGGCATTGTATATAATGTGGACTGCATCAGGTGGTAGATCGAGTGGTAGCTACACAGGCACATAATATGTTTGCCCATTGCCTCAAACACCTACAATCTTGCAGTAACAACAAGAGACAATGGTGTTTACACCCTTGATGCCCAAGAATTTCTGGATGGCAATGATGTCACCAAGCTTGAAAATCAGAAAGGCATGCATGTCAAACATAATCTGTCTGCTTGCATCAAAAGTGGGCACTCCCAGTGCTAGCTGAGCTGCTTCGTCATCTAGTGGTGACATGAATAATTCCATGTTTTTTGGTTGGTTATGTCCAGGAATAACACCAAGGCAAATTAGATTGGAGAGTTGAGTGCGTATATTAGGAGGGAGATTATAATTTTGGATCAAAATGAGGGTTGTGGATGGGCTATTTTGCTAGTGCTTGTACAGAAGATAGCTATCTGTGCACAAGCTAAGTGCAATGTCATGAGGGTCTGAAAAGTATTGATAGAGGAGCTTCTTTCCATCTATGACAACTTTGTGGTGACAGAGCTGCTGGTAGTGAGAGGAGTCAAAGATGTCCTTCATGTACCTGGGGTTGGACCTATACTCTGCATAGTATGACATCTTTGCGATGAGCTTGGGCTTTTGGAAAAACCCTTGAAGGCAAGGAATGAGGGGAAGGTAGCAAAATCTTTGTCTTGTTTTTCCTCCACTGTCTAAATGTGGCTCACCACAGTACTTGCAGAATTTGTTGTGTAGATATTTCTCTGTGTATGCCATGTATGAATTGACACAGCAGTCATGGTAATGTAGTTTGACACCACAGAGTATTGCAATGTGATGTAGAATGACAAATTGTGAGTCTAAGGGCAGTCTGTCTCTGAGTGCAAAACACAGTTGGTCATAGGTATAATGAGTGGTATGACTTGTCATTTGCCATTTGAACAGCCAGATGTTATCATGGTCAACTTGTGACATTACATCATTTCCTAGCAGAGCACGTTCAGAGATTGGCTGTTAAGTTATGACATGACCTATAAACATTGAACAGATCTTCTTCTTGCTGCATCTCTAGTAATTCTTCTAACACATCATCACTATACCCTACTATATCTGCATCCAAATTGTCACCTTCTGCCCATGCCCACTTTGAATCTGCGATCCAGGAGTTCTCTGAAGCTTTGTTCCAGATGTCTTTGTGTCTCTATCAGATTCTACATCTATCTTGTTGTCTTCAAATTCTAAATCTTCAATCTAACTCTCCTCACCATAGGCAGCAGCCTCATGATAATGTCTGTGACATTGAGAAAGACTCAATAGCTTGTTGCAGGTAGGCTTGCATTTGCAGTGTTTCTTGCAGTTGTTTCATTCCATGGTGTAGATTGCAGCTAGACACGTGGCTAATGGGCTTTGAGGCGCTAAGATTGCAGCTGAGTCACCGGTGTAGGAAACCTCCAGTTTCTGGCCTCACAATAGATACTTTACCTACTTTATGTTTGCACTCTTATTGCTTACATAATCCAGTCAATCCTTCATCAGTACCAGTCAGAGTCTGAAGTCCACTGTTCTTGCCTTGAGTTTTCCTCTCTGTGAGCACTGAGCCTGGAGCAGAAACCCTTTAGGGTCGAACATTGCCTCTCTAGACATAGCAGCTAGGCAGTACAAGACCCAACATTACTCTGCAAGCCTGCAGAATTGTTGTACCCACACCGGAATTTGCCAGCTGGCTTGGGTCTGTTGATTCATTAGTCACATGACTATCAGAACCAAATTTTCAAACTTGTTGTTACTATTCTTTAGTTAGTACCACTGGGTGGCCCCCATTCCAGAGGCCAATATGTGCACCATGCATGGCTTCCCTTAGTGGGACAGTTTCAACTGCTTAGGCATTGATCTGTGACCATCCACCATTATCTTGTACCACTTAGGTCTCTGGGCACCAAGGCACTCTAGGAACACTCAATTTTTCTGTTTTACTAACTTTTCAATTTATTCTAGTTAATATTGCTAAGTGTGAAGCACTGGATATGCCATGGGTTGGCACTCTGATGCTGATGAGTCTGCTGGCTAAGTGCTTCTGATTTGCCCTCTGGTATATTTTTTTTGTTCTCAGTTCCTTTCTTTTCCTGGCTAATGCACCTCTTGGAGGTGAATTAGACCCAGAGCCATAAAGCTGCGAGGGCATGCCTCTTGGAGGCAAACCTGAGCAATCAAGCTTGATGGTTTTTCTATTTTTTTTTGTGCTCTCACCAGCCATCATTCCCACTGCACTCTGTATGATAATACAAATCAAATTATTTTTAGTTATATTTACTCATCACACTAACACATGTCACCCAGGCCAAATTGCAACATGCATGCAGCCAAAGTTCTCTCTTCTGGACTGACTCTCTTGCAGAGCTGGCATCCTTCCTCCAAGTTGGTGAGAACTGTAATCTCGACTCTCAAATCTGACCCTTGACTTGACCATGCAATAGTGAAGGTGAGGAGACTGAGCTCTGCAGCATTACTATACATGCTGTTTTCAATCTATTGAGGACCAAAAAGTTCCTCGAGTACTTTGGTGTTCATCTCGCCAGAGCCAAGTTAATCTCAAGAGACCTTGGTGTGGATATCAGCTAGGCCTGTGATATCACTTCAAAAAGTCTTCCTCATGGAGCTTACTTTTTTCCAGATGATGACAATGACATTGAACTGGATGAGACCCTGCACAGTGTCATGATTGATGTATGAGATGATTGGCAGAGAAGGACAAAGCTTGATCAGGCTAAGGAGAAGCAGCATCCCACAAATGATGCAGCAAATTAAATGTTCAAAATGTTCAGGAATACTCCAAGTCCAAAGGTGTATCTACCTGTCATGGTCTTGTTTGCTGACATATGTTTGCCATTCATTTAGTAGAACGAAAAGATGTTGATACTATCATGTGGAGGAAGCCAAAGAAGGTAGTGCAGGTCAGCAAAAAAGCTTCCTCATGTTGTAACTCTGTGATGTGGATGAATGACTACCCTGACACAGACTGTAGCACCAATGAAGACCCACCAGATACACTTTCAGACCTCTATGACTTACAGCCATGCATGATGCTACTTCAAGGATCTGAAATACTTTTCTTCTCTTGGGACGTTATTACCACTACTATATTGACTTGACTTCATTATCCAAACACTCTCTCTTTAGTGGTTGCTCGTCTGCTTCATTTTTTGGACAGTCTTTTGCTATCTCTGGTGGTTGCTTATCTACTTCATTCTCTGGATGGTCTCTATAATATGGTCTCTCAAGTCTTTATTATAGTTATGCAGTAATGCTAAATGTTTTTTAATATGTCTTTTTTTGTCCACACACCTGCTGGATAGACAGCACAACATTGCAAACACTGAATTTGCATTATCTAATTTGTATTGCAACAGTGAATTTACTGTGACAATGAATTTGAGTCAGACAATGATTTTCACTCCAACATTAAATTCATTGTCTATCAATGAGTGATTCATTATCACACAGTGGCACTGATTTACATTAACTGTCAATTAATGCTGTAGCCTTCAGCACTGATCATGAAGGTCTTTGGTTTTGATATTCATTGTCTCCACTACCCTCAGTGATAACACTTGTGATATAAACACATCATTATTGATATTGATATGCATGAGCACCAATACATCTTCGATGATCATTTCTTCATCACACCACATTCTGACTCTGTGAATATACAATGTGCCCTCCTCAGTATGCCTCCTGGTTCATATCTGAAGACAAATCATCCCAAATCATGCAAGAAGATGATAACTTATATCACAAGACACTTCTTGGACCACACAATATCCCTTATATTTCAGATACCATGCATTCTGTTCCAATCACTAGACATTGATGGCAAGATGTTTTGTGCATCTGTTATAAGTAATTAGAAAGCAGCATTTCATTGTAGTAATATTTGCACTTGATAATAATGTATGGGTGCATCTGTAGCTACCTGTAGTGCAGCAGTAGTTTCTGTGGCTACATCAGGAAAAACCTCCTTTTATAATTGGCTTCAATTCTATCTAATTATCTCAAATGTGCTCCAAATTGATACAATTCTCAAGCATTCACACTTGCCAATCCACCCCAAAGCAAATTCTCAACAATTTTCATCCAATTGTTCAACCAATATAACAAAGTTATGCCTTGATTTGTGAAGGTATTGACAAAAAAATGGGCTACACCTATCTGATACATTGTTTGTTGTCCATTAATGAGGAGCCACATGTCCAAACTGATGATAATAACAATTGTTAGAGGCTGCAAGAGGTAAACAAGAGACTCAGTCGAGTGGAAAATGACTCATGGTATTAGTATAAGTACCTGTGAGAGGTCAATGAGAGACTACAATAGATGTCAGTAAGGATCAAGTATGTTAATGATAGTAATGGTCTCACCTCAGTCAAGTGGGAAATGACTGAGGTGGAACAGCACAGGTGCGAAGACTATATACCGTCCGCATGTGGAGTGATGTAAAACTAGAGTATGCTATAGTATGTGTGCACAGTGGGTGATCGTGAAGAATAGTGAGTGTAAGTCATAGTGAGACTTGCATGTTACATGGATTTATCTAACACTCCCCTTCAAGTCTAGCATAGTCCAAGCATATCAATGAACTTCTGAACCTTCGGACGAGCGAGTGCTGTCATGAAGATGTCCACAACCATGGCAGTCGTTGGACAATGCACAAGTGTGACCTTTCCATTGTCAACAGCTTTGTGGATAAAATGATACTGAATGACAATGTGCTTCATGCAAGGATGGAACTTGTTATTATGTGTAAGCGTGATAACACCTTGATTGTCACATAAGACAAGAGTAGGACCAACGAGAGGTGCAGAAATTTTTCTGAGAAGGCTGTGAAGCAAAATGATGTTCTTTAGCAGGTTTGTTGCAGCAACGTACTCTGCTTCTGTTGACAACAACACTACAATGTTCTGTTTCTTCAATCCCCATGCCACTGGCATTCCTGCAAGTGATACAATGTGTCCCAAGATTGAATGATGGTGAGATTTCAAACCCCAATCAGTGTCGGTGTAAGCAAGCATGCCTTCATTGGAATCTGTGAGGTTGAGGTGAAGTTCTTGCATGCCCTTGAGATAGCATAAAACATGCTTCACAGCTTGCCAATGCAGTCTACCAGAATTTTGAGTGAATTGAGTGAGTGTCGAAGTTGCAAATGCAATGTCAGGATGTGAACTGAGCACTGCCCAAGCAAGAGAACCAACAAGTTCTTGGTACAGGATGTTGTGCATCTCATTGGCATGCTGTGCAGTTGTCGGTGATTGATCATTTGATAAGGTGGTGTCAGGTTCAAGTGGGGTAGAGATGGTGTTGGCATGTTTGAGCCCAAAACATTTTGCTAAGGGTGTCAATGTAAGCATGTTGGGACAATGATAGAGTTCATGCTGCTTTATCATACTTGACTTCAAATCTGAGCAACCATTTGATCTCTCCAAGATCAGAAATCTCAAACCTCTTTCTAAGCTCATCTTTCAACCACTGTATCACTTCAATAGAACTTGCTGTGGCAGCCATATTGTCTATTAATATGAAAATGATGGTGGAAGATTTCTCGTCATGTTTGAAAAAGACTGCATGGTCGAGGGCTGATCATGTGAATCTGATCTCACAGAAAAACTCACATAATGTCTTGTACCATTTGAATCCAGCCTGCTTCAGCCCATAGAGGCTTTACTTGAGTTTGCAGACCACTATTTTCCCACCTGTGAGTGAGGATGCTCAGCAGCTAAGTCCCTCGCAGGGATGTACAAGGACCATCACAGCCAACCTCACATGCATGTCGTCTGCATCACAGTATCTACCAGACACTTTGTGCATATCTACCTGCAAGTTCCCACGCATACCCGCAGCCTACGTGCGCACTTTCTCGCGCTCATTTCACCTCAGCCAAGTCAACTCAAATATCTGTCAGCATTCACTCAGAATCCTCGCATAGTTCATCCCTTGTGTTCCTCACTCAGACTAGCTCACTCACATCTCAGTCGACACTTTGCGCATATCTAGCCACTACTTTCCCATGCATACCCGCAGTCTATGTGTGCGCTTTCTTGCGCTCATACCACTTCAGCCAAGTCTACAGGACTATCCATCAGCATTCACAGCCAACCTTGCATGCTCACTTTCCGCATCACAGTATCTGTCCAACGCCTTGCGCATAATTAGCCGCACCTTTCCCGCACATAACCACAGCCAACACGGCCGCTCTCTCGCGCTCATCACATTACCTAAGGGACGTCTGACTGGGGACAGTCAGTATCTAAGTCCCTCGCAGATGTAGAGAGTAATCTCTCTACAAACTTACAATCCCTACTATGTGCACTATAGGTGTGACCTTCCTGTACATATGTGCTCACTCCCACGCGCTTTCCTGTGCTTACATCGGCTTTCATCGCACATCATCAGCTTTCATCGCAGGTCCATCCATCCATTGTCTATTTGGTCCAAAGGTGCATATTACATACATATATTGGTGTCTCTCATGGGCACTGCCCCTTACATACATAGGCTGCGCTTTGGCCGCTCTTTGGCCACTTTTTGGATGCTCTCTTTGCGTGCTATTTTACATGTAGCGATTAGCTACCTCTATAACTACAGGGTCTTTTGAGAGAAGAAGAAGGAACCTCCCGAGTTAGTACTATGCCTTAGAGAGCACCCATCCATAGCCAGGAGTCATACTCTCCTTCCCTTAGAGTCTATACCATAATACAGTCACTATCCATCTATTCTTCGACCCTCAGAACTCGTCCAAGCACTTGCGCTCTACAAGCGCCACATTTCCCGCTGTGGGTACAACAATTTTGCAGGCTTGCAAAGTAATGTTGGGTCTTGCACTGCCTAGCTGCTATGTCTAGAGAGACAATGTTTGACCCTAAAGGGTCTCTGCTCCAGGCTCAGTGCTCACAGAGAAAAGGAAACTTAAGGCAAGGACAGTGGACTTCAGACTCTGACTGGTACTGGTGAAAGATTGACTGGATTATGTAAGCAGTAAGAGTGCAAACATAAAGTAGGTAAAGTGTCTTTTGTGAGGCCAGAGAATGGATGTTTCCTACACCGCACTTAGAGCACACTTAGTCGCCTGACTTCTGCCTGACTCAGCTTCCCCTAGAGGTTGAATATATCGCCCTCATAACACTGCAGATTCACTCAGTCTGTTCGCTGTTTCCCACACTGGTCTTTACCAGATACCTTGATACCTCAAAACCTTGCCCAACACACTTGGTTACCCGCTCTTTACGACCCGAACTCTTGTCGTTCCTTTTCTTGACACTATCTGTCCCCTTGATACTAGTCCTGACACTTTGCGTCCATTTCCCGTCCCATCCCATCTTCATCCGTCGAACTCACTGTTCCTGTGCATTGGACCCATACTTTCCTGCGCATTGGACTCAGTTTTCCATCATCAGACCCGCTATTTTGATGTGCTAGCTATTCTCTCTTTGATCTAAAGACACTAACTATCATTCTTATATCAGACAGCAGGCCCCTTTAGGGTCGAACTAGCCTAGGCTTTGCAAGACCCAACATAGTAGCTAGGTTTTACAATTCTCATATTACCTTTCTACATTGTGTCGATTACTTCCACACATCGCTCTTGATCGTTTCGGTGAAAGCTTGTCTGACTGTGGATTTACTGATGGGAAGGATTATGGGAGTGTGGACTTTCGATGTGAGTGATTTGGGGAGGTCACGGGTCTCTGACATCTCTCCTTGTGCAGCTCTCTTAGCTTGTTCATCAGCTGCCTCATTTCCTGGTATTCCGATATGACCCACTGACCATATTATGATCAACTTTCTTCTGTCTTCGTCCAGTAGGATCTTTCAGAAGTCATTGTGGAATGTGTTGACTAGGTGGTGCCCTGGCTTTGACTGATATGCTATGGTAGATCTTATGGTGGCCTGAACAAAAACTTGTGAAATCACATTGTTCATAATTCTGATGTTTTCAGTATCTTACCCTTACATACATGGTCCACCCTGATCATATGTCATTAGTGGTATATGTATACATGCATTTTATGCCAAGGATCAGCTCAAAATAGGCCAAAGTGTTGAGCTAGAGTATATACTTGTTATTTCTACTGATAAGGGGCCTGTCATATCCCGCATTCCAGACCCTCATTTCCAGACCGGACTTCCTTCAGATTGTCGGATCTGATCCAGTTGTCATATTCTGCTCCTGACCCCTATCTTCCGGTCGGACTTCCATATTCTCGGATCCAATCTGACCCTCATTCCCAGACCAGTCTTCCATTGGATCATCGGATCCAATCTGGCCCTCGCTCCTGTTTCCATTCCCATATGCACATCCTCTTGTAGGTATGTGATTCATACCATGACATATGTATAAAGCAAGTATAAAGGAGATGATTAGAGGAGTGTACAAGGATATACTTCACTATCATAAGCTTAGGTTTTCTGTTATTGAGTTGTATTCATAGTTTTCATCAGTTTCTGTCTCTTTCCATTTTTCCAGGCTTATTCAGCCACTTGATTTCATCAGTGAGCCACTCAGATATGTTTGTAAGCATGTCATGTGATTGGTAAAATTCTGATTTGTAAGGATATTCTATTACTCATCATGATCTTGTCATGATTTGTAAGGATATTTCATGACTCATCATGTTTTGTCATGACTTATCATGCTTTGTAATATTCTCCCCATGATTGGTAATATTTTAGTCATGTACTTTAGTAAGCAGCTGATTCAGCACACCAAAAGGCTTGGTTTGTAAGCACATTCTTACCAATCCAGTGATGAGTCATGCTTAGTAAGGATGGTTTCCAAAATGTATTGAAAGACTCCAATCCAACCAAATAGATAAGTTTTTCCCCTTCCATTCTTGTCTCCAACTGTGAGTACTGTAAGAATTTGAAGTGTAGGAGTTTTCCCACTTTCTGTCTCTACTGTGTGAGATCCAGAAGAAAGTGAAGGTCTACGAGTTACCTTTGAAAACCATTGCCTTTTGTCAATCATTTGTTGTATAGTATCTTACAGGGATCACCTATACAATCTTCTATTCATTTTATCCACGTATACTAGTCAATACTCTCTCTTTTACAGGAAGAGAGACTCAAGTAAGGAGAACACAACAAAGTTGAAACAGACTTTCATAGGTTGAGACACGACCTACTAGGGTGTAACATACCTAAGACACATTCAGGAGGACGATTTCTTTTTCAACAGAAGGTAATTTATTTACTCTTTGACCACCCACAAACACCACATTATCAACCAAGAAGTAGAAAATCCGTTGACCGTGAACTTGAGGAGCTGGCAACTGTTAGTCTTATCAAAGTGTAGTTGTGATTGTCACTGCATTTTTACATGCTTTTCATATAAGACCCTCAAGTAACAAGACACCGTCCGGACTTCCATACTCTCAGATCTGGTCTAGACTCATTCCCCTTGGTTTTCCCCATTTGTATGTTCATTGATCAAACCCCTATCTGTCAGATCCGCTTGACAGTTTCATTTCCAGCTCCATTCTCAATCATCTGTTGACAGTTCATTTCCGTTTCCATTCTCGATTGTTCTGTCACTGTTTCATTTCTGCTATCATGCTTGCTCCTGCTTCATGTTTCTTTTTGCCCTCTGTTTCTTATGATCGGCCTGTGTCAGTTACCTTTGCGCCTGTAAACTTAGCCTTTCCATATGTTCCTCTCACAGCCTCAGAACTCTGCTCACTGTGTTCCCGTCGCATATTCTATTGTATATAAACCCTTGTAAACTGTAGTACTTCCTCAGTTCAAATATCACATCTAGACTCTGCCCACTCCTGTCTCTTATCCCCTCTGTGTCTCAGGATTGAGTCCTGGTAAAGACAACATCTTAGACTCCATTCATTCTTGTATTTTCTCTCAGTCCAGGATTCCACTTCCTGGCCAACCCTCTGAGTCTTGGGATCATATCCCTAAGACTAACCCCTCTGTTAGTGATGTTCCGGCCCGGCTTAGGCTCAAAGCCCTGGCTTAGGCTTGGTCTTGAGGGGCTTAGGCTTACAAGATTCTTGAGCCCAAGTCAGCCCAAAGCCAGGGCTTAGGCCCAACCAGGCCGTGGCTTGGTGCAGCCAACAGACAGCTCAAGACCATTGTGGCATTAGTGTAGGCGAGTACCAACAAGCAACAGCATAATTACAATATGTCTAAATGTCTGTCTCAATGTCTGACACATCCTCAGCATCATCACCCAAAAGCAAAATGTCCCAACCTTCTTCATCATCCACAGCATCACCAGTCTCTGCTTCCACTTCAGCTTTTGAGTCATCATCGTCCAGGTGCTCCAACTCAACGAGAGATGATGGTGCAGGCTCCTGAAACAGAAGATCATGATGTAGTGCACATTTAATGCACTGGAGTGCTTTGACAATGTCAGCCTTAAGCTGGTTGCGTTGTTTGGTGATGGTGATGCCACCTTGCAAGAATGTCCGCTCACTTGAGACCAATGATGACATGATGGACAGATAATCCCACGCAAGTGAAGCCCAAATGGGGTACCTCTGTGCATTGATCTTAAGCAAGATTATCATTAGCGTGAAATTTCTGAGTAGCGAAAAAAATACATACACCCCACCATTGAATGGTAGACATGCCAGATGGTGGAGCTGCTTCAACTGTCTTGAGGTATTCCAAAAATTCAGCCCTCCATGGTCTTGTTGGGTCACCAATCAAAGTAGGCACTGGGTTGGTTGGCAAATCATCCTCGGAGTCACTAAGGACTTCACAAATTAACTTCTTGAGACTGCCAGCTCTGCTTTGCTTAGTTGTGTGCTGTGACATCAATGATGTCACTTGGTTCAGCTCAAGATAATGGGCTTTGAACTAGTAGTAGCAGATTAAGATTAACTTGACAAGAAAAAAAAAAGATGACTCACCATTGTCTCTGCAGTAGAAAGCATATCATCATGCAGATCCTCTGGCCAATGCTTTGTGAAATATGACATTTTCCCTGTGGGGTTGAGTACTGAAGTGCAAATGTCAGACTCACAGTCATTCACAAAAAAATAAACAACAAACATACACATTGACAATACATACGCAGCAGAGTGCATTAACTTCTCATAATACTCATCCACTTTTGCAGCTGCATCTTTGAGTGCAGGAGCAAACTTTGCATATTTTGACCTTTCTGCACATGATGACCAAGCCTTATAGAGATTTTTGAGTGCCGGAATGGCAAGGTGCAAGGTTGAACCTTGTTCAGATGAGAAGGCTTTTTGGGCCACGTCAGCATACTATAAAACCAAGATAAGTAGTGAGCTTCAAATAAATAGAAAATAATGTACCAAGAGAAGATCGGCAAACTGCCTGACGTGTGTTTATTCAACTTTTGACAGCTGCAGAACGTCAATCTTCATGCATCTAGCCAAATCACGCTCTTGATGACCCATCTCATATACAAAAGTGTCAATGTGTTCCTTATTCATCTCTGCATGGTTGAGCATGATATAAGTTGAGGACCACCGAACCTTCATGTCAATCAACAGCTGTGTCGGCTGAGACACGCCTCCCTTGGTTTGAACATTCTGGTATAGCTCCTTTCACTTCGCAGAGGAATGTTCCTTAACACAAATGCTACAAATGAGGCCAATTTCATCTTGATTGGATGGCTCGTGAGCTTTTGGATCATGGGGGTTGTAATGAGGGGATTTGCTGTACAAGCTGATCAAGGTCTGTGTCGCAATATGATAACATGGGCCAGGCAGCTATTATAATTGTCAGATGAGTGATTTCATTAAGTAAGAAGTGATCATATAACGTACTTTATTTTCTGCTGGTGCCAGGGAAACTCCTTATTATATTTGGCCTCATATAGCCTTGCAAATTCTTGTAGGGTGGTGCTATTTTTTGTGGCATTGTCACAAGTGACATGTCCAAGCTGGCATGATTTATAAGACTACCAAACATACTTTCAGTAAGCTTGACTCACCTTGTGCGTGACACCAACACAATCAAGGATTTTAAACAAAGCACCACCAAGATGCTTGCCTGTGTGGGCATTATTGACTTGAGTGAATCTGAGCAGCACACTTGTGAGTTCCCATTGTGTGGTAGTCTTCTCTTTGATCCAGTGTCCTGTGACAGCAAAGTAACGATCAGTATTTTCAGCCTGCCATGCATCACAGGTAGCATTGAGGGCGCCCTTAACAGTGGCACCCTACATAGGTCCACATTAGTTGAGTAGATAGAGCAATATCATAAATATTACTTACATTGAGTGTGCTCCTGAGCCCTGTAAGATGAATTTTGAACATTCTCATTATCTCTGCATGAGTTGCCTTCCTGCCTGGAATTTTGATGCCATTGGTTGCACGAGCAGCGACGTCAATCATTTCTTTGAACTTTGGATGTTCAAGTGCTTGAATTGGCTAGATAAAGATATGTTAATTCAATTCAATAGGAAGAGAGATGTAGTACCTGGTCAGTGGCGACGAGCCACTTGATCACAGCCTGTTTGAACAACTTATCTGAATATAAAACCACTCATTCAGCAAGCTTCTGCTCAGTCAGATGCACATTAATGTTCTGCTGTGCAGCATTGTCCTTACAGGCCTTGATGTCGCCAGGAAGCATTGACTCAAATGACTGTTCTTTGGCCCATTTCCAATATTTACCAGAGAACTTTGCCTCAGCATGACGACGGAGGGTAGATATTTCATTAACAAGAATACATGCTTTCCTATTGAGCATGCATCAGCATGAGTATGACTAAAAGTGAGCAGACCTACGGGCATGTCTTGCACTTCCTGTGCTTTTTGACCTTCCCATTTGCCCCTGCGTGATCAAATGTAGTACCACAAAAGTGTCAATGTCGGCAGTGTTGGCTTCTCGTGTCAACACTGGTTCTGTGAGGGATTGAACATCAATGTCAATTAGAATACCATTAGCATCAACCAATTCTTGTTCAGTTGGGACAACAGCCGGTTTGCGCTGCTTTTGAGGCTTGGGATTAGTACGTGCATTTTCATGCTTGTCATCGCCAGATTCTTCATCAAAGTCTTCAGGGTGCACCCTTTTGTGGGGGTTGACAGCAGATGGCACTGATGGTATGGGAGAGGTGCGTGGAAATTCTGCAGTTTCAGTGGGGGATAAAGTGGAGGTATGTTCAGCAGCGTGCTTAGCAGTCTCTGCAGGATGAAATTCATGAATTGCCTTGGTTTTGGATGGCAGTGCTGCCTCCTCGGCATGTTGAAGAAGGGCAGCAGTGGGTTTTATTCTGCATATAGGACACGCAACATGGTGCTCAGCTTCTGTGCTTGTCATGGGTGGGTAGCAGTAGGGATGTTAGAGAGACACATACCAACATAAATAAATTGAAAGATATTGGATGTGCAATCACACTTGCGAAGGTGAAGCACATAAGGCTTCAAAATTACCAAAAATCTAGTTTTCCAACGGCGGAGTGAGTTATGTCAAGCTCGTGAAGCACAGGACATAGCGCTAGTGGCTCACCATGGCTTTTGTGTAGCAACACACCAGAGATAAGGCCTCAAAGGAGGATAAATTGCTGGATATGTTGGACAGAGCAGGCTTTTTGACTGCAATGTGAGTAATATCAACCAACCAAAGCACAAATAAGACATGGCAACTCACTGTGACATATGGACCATTGAAGCTGATAAGAGTGATGGAAGTCCAAAGATTGCAAAGACAAAAATAGAGTTGGATACCTCCAGCGCTGAGGCTTCTATGGCAGTGCCACTGAACATGCCAAAGCTATGGCTTAGGCCGCCAGCTCAGGCTTTTCAAAACTCAAGCCCAGGCCCAAGCCTTCCTCAGGCCATGACTTAGGCCTAGGCTGGGATCACTACCCTCTGTCTCTACCTTCGGGTAGTCCACTCCTTGTTGGTTTCTACCCAGATCTAGTCCAGGGTAGTCTTCCCTGTGTACTCCGGCCGACCCCTATCAGTTCCACCATCCTTGGCCAAACTATATTCCACCAGCCATTGTTAAGTCTTCCCCTGTTCTGTTTCTACCCGGACTGCATCTGGAAAACTTGTACCTCTGACTTCCAGACAACCCCTATTAGTTCTGCCAGCTTCGGCTGAGCTATCCGGCCCATCGTCATTATTCTCCTCCAGAAATTAAGGGCATGTACTTGGGTAAGGGGTGCAGCGCACAAGCTGAAGCCTAGCCCTTCAGATCCGCCCTTCAAGCACGGTCTTAACAGGGCCCATCCCTTCAACACATCAAAATTTAATGATCAGACACCTGGGGTATGTCTCACATATGTCCTTTATCACAGCCCTCAATTTTCAGAAAGATCCATTTTGTATTGAGTGAAAAGGAAACAAAGGAACATATGTGTCAAAGTGACAATTAACAGATATCACACAAAAGTCCCATTTATATATGATATAGGTCAAAGATTTCATTAAATTTTTATAGGATATGTGTTGGACTACACAAGGAACCTATACTACACTTTTTCCTGAGGGTGGAAGATATGTAGAAGGGATGTGCTGCTACAGTAAGTTGATGCAGCATTACAGCTGTTTTAGTAAATGATGGCGGTGGTGTCAGTTTTTTTTGTAAATTACACGAATTAGGAGCTTTGAGATTTTACTACATCTGCCCATGGCATTCCACAAAATCAGCAATGATGTCAAATGAGCTGCTATCCATCTATCTGAGCGTAACTTACTGAGCCTCCAGGACATCCTCAACTGCTGTGGATTCTCAGAATGGACATGGTACCAAGTCATGAAGCTGTGGAGAGAAACTGGTGATGTTGTCAACCAGCCAAGGGCTGCTCGTGGTTGTGTCTATTATTTGGACTGTGAAGACATCAATTATCTCCTGCAACTCATCCGTGACAACCCTGACTACTTCCTTGATGAACTTGTTGACCTCACCCAAACCAACCATCTCATTTCTGTTCATTTCACTACAATCTTCAATAAGCTTGATTGTGCTGGCATGAGCCACAAAAAACTCAAATGTATTGCTTCAAAACGAAATGAGGAGCTCTGTGCTACATTTGTAGCTTGTATGGCTCAATATGATGCATCAGAGCTTGGTTTCATTGATGAGGTGTCAAAAGATGAGCAGACACTTGGTTGACATTATGGACGTTTGTCAAAAGGAAAATGGGCACACAAGAAACAACCATTTGTCCATGGACATCATGTCAGCCTGGAAGCATTGCTGACTCTCAATGGCATTGTTGCATGTACTGTTGTTGAGGGGTCTATGACAAAGGAACTCTTTCTTGAGTGGCTCAAGTTTACAGTTGTGAGTTCTTGAGCACTCTTGGAAAAGTATGACTCTGACATGCTTCCAGCTACCAGAGTGTTTTGCATATCCAGGTCCATTGAGTGTTCTCATGATGGACAATGCTTCAATTCACCATGGTGCTGAGATTCTTGAGCTTGCAGACTATTTTGGTTTGTATTCTTATTGTTTCTTGTGTTTGACTGTCAAACTTACACTTTGCCAGGTGTCCGCATTGAGTTTCTTCCACCATACTCCCCCGACCTAAATCCTATTGAAGAGGCATTTTCTTCATTGTTACAATGAGTACTATAGTGCAACCAAAGGTGATGGAATCCTTTATGATATGTATGAGATTGTTGAGATCATTACTTCTGATGATGCTCATGGTTATTCCGTACACACTGGATACTTTTGACAGGGTAGTACAAAACAATGACTTGCAGAGACAAACTCGAGTAACAGTTCCTATTGTACAATACACATCCAAGTCCACTCATGCATCTGAAGGAATCGACCACCTTTCAACAGCATCACATAATGTGGCAATCTCACCAATCTTGAACTCCATCTCCTTCAGGTCTGCAAAGGTTACATAGCGGAGCAGATGAGCTTCCTTGAAGGAATTAGATGTGAACTTTTCAGTGATAGTGTCATCAAGCTTGTACAGTCCACAGAAGGACATAATAGACATGTTGTTTCCAGGTTTAGAGGATGGGGGAAGGAGTGAAGATGTGGAGTCTGGTGCAGGTCCAATATTTGTGGCCAGGACATTTGGAGCTGCATGGTTCGTTTTGAAAAAACTCGCAAACTCATTGCCGAAGGTGAAGTTGATGACCGGAGCTGAAGATAATGTGGATGCAGTCTTCGACTGAGCATCAGCTCGACGTTGTAAGACTGGACTGGTGGCTGTAGCTTTTGCATCAAAGAGTCGATGGTCTGGGGGCTTTTCGAGCATTGCCTCGCTTGTATCCTTGCACTAATAAAAGTTAGCATCAAGACTACACTGAGACACAAGACAAAATATCAACCATTGTAGCAGCCCAGCAGTCAAATTGTTGATGTCCAAGTGGAAAGTGTTTGTCTGTTCCCAGAATCAGGTAGCAGTGGGCCGATGGGCAAGCAGAGTCCATCATTTTGCAGACCCAGTGATCTCGTAAGAGTTGGATGTTTCTTACTTTTATTTCATTCCTGGGAAGAGTCACAGCAGACTCTTTCTGTGGAGATGATGTTGGTGAAAACAAGTACCCGAAGCAATCAATTACTTACTTGAGCCCCACTCAGCCGACTTCTCGAACAGGCGCTGCTCGAAGACTGACAGACATTCCAGGCCAACGTTCATGTGGATCATGTCTGTGCTTCTGCTGGTCTGTCAAGAATGCAAAGGGATGTGGTGCTTGGAATGAGCTGTGACATTTTACTGGAGGTTCATGATGTTGAGTGTGGCCGCAGAAGGATTGTGGGTGCCTTTCTCTAAGCTGCAGAGGTGTGTGTATTGTGCGTTTTTATGCTGCTAACTACCTTGTCCTTCTCACCTCTTCCATTGGTTCCTCTCGTTCCTCTCCTCTTTCCTCATCTATTTCTTGCCCTCTTCACTCCTTCTCTCATTCTGGTGCCTTCTGGTGTCATTCACATATGTTTGAGCCACGTCAACATTCACTGACATGTGCTAGGCATGCACATTGAGCACCAGCGGCTGTCGGGATTGGGTGGGGGCAGTAGATGGTGGTCTGGATGCATGTGCTCACTGGCAGGCAGCTGTCGGGATTAGGTGGGGGTAGTAAATGGTGGTCTGGATGCATGTGCTCACCAGCAGGTGGCCATCCTTCAAGCAATGTGTACATGATGTATGTCCATCTGGAGTGTCGTGCGTCGAGCCCCTTCAGTGACAAATCCCGTAGTATACGGGTCACCCGACCTACATAATATCCCGTGTAAGACGGGCCAGTGGATTATGGGCCGATGTTATGTATATTCCCGATGGAGACGGGTGGGCCGGGAGGAATATTATTTC
>QFEN01002541.1:0-10273 GCA_003316125.1 Auricularia polytricha
CTCTAATCATCTCCTTTATACTTGCTTTATATATATGTCATGGTATGAATCACATACCATGCATGACACCGTGTGATACGCAGCTGAGTGTCGTGTTCCAGGATATTGTGGTACTCTTCTGTGCTCTGTGGGAACTGCGCATCACGCTGCCTTCGAACGTGGGATTCTCGCATTCTCAACTGACATCGCTGAGTGAGGAGCGGGAGGAGGGGTTTGAGGTAGTTGTAGCAGATCTGAGACAAGGCGTCATCCATATTGTGCTGGAAGCGCTTCATAGGCCACACGTCGTTGTACAGTTCCTTTAGAGCATCGTCAGATTGCAAACAAAGGGAAGCGTGCATTGAGAGCAGCAAGATAATCAACCTGGATCTGGTCCTCCGTATCCACTCCCGTTATTGAATCGTCGATACAGTTGTACCTGTCAAGGACTTCTTGGCAGTACTCTGCAGCCCAGAATGCAGTGAGAAGCTCAATGTCTTCTTGATACTGTCTCTTCAGCTCCTTTGATAATTGCTAGCATCTCTACTGGGGGTAATTCAGGAGTGATTTTAAGTTCTTTCAACCCGCAAAACATCAGCACATTGAACTGACACAGGCAAGATGAGCACAAAACTTACGAAGGGCCGTTATGGGACCCCTTGGAAGCAAGGACGTACTGAGCAAAGTGGTGCCTGCTAATGGCCAATCCTCTGGGTTGGCGGAATCAAGAGGTATGTGTCTCTCGCAGAAACCATTTTTGCCTTTATTTGTTTCCTTGGGTTGTTGCAGGCCACTTGCAGAAGATATCATGGTTAACAGGTAATAATGGGCCTGGTCTTGAAATAATGTTAGGGAGAACTTTGAAGCGAGCCAGCAGGCAGCCACGAACCATTGGACATTAGGGTTCGGGATAAAAGTATTTTGGCAATTATTAGCAAGCTTTTTAGCCAGGCAGGTCTGGGGGAGTTATTAACTAGCGGATTAATAGCTGCTTTTTAGCCAATCATGTGATGTTGATTTTTAGCAGGCGAAAAGTCGCTAATAATCCTAGCTAATTAGCCAATGCAAAAAACACTCATTCACATACCTCCGGCCACTCATCATCGCTCCTAATGGTTCCATTGATATCCTCAGCCTCAGCCTTGCCCTTGCCCTTCCCTGTGCTGTCCATGTCAGGTCGCAATTCTGCCAACACTGCCAACAAACCATCTGCACTCAAATCTATGTCAGATCCAATGTCGAAGTCAGTGTTTGTCATGATGGCTACCGCAGAACTCGTTTGCGCATGATCTCGCGACATCTGAGGCACAGCCAGCCATAGGGAGTTTTTAACATTATTAGCCTCGTGATTTTTGTGACGAGTTATTAGCGTGTTATTAGCTAGTTATTAACATGCTAATTAGCATGGTGCTAATAACACATCGGTGGTTTTGGAGTTTTACCTCAGGCAAGACTTCGATCGAAATGTGAATGATAAATTAGTCATTCATACTTTGAATTTTATTACCCGGGACAATAGTAAATTTAGACTGACGGAAAAATGACAAAGCACAACTACACATTTTGACACCCATTTGAAGTCTATGTAAATGTATAAAATACTCGAAATTTTCCTTTGCGAGAAATGTTGGCACAAATATAAACTTTTGCAATCCTATTTTATCTAATGATAAATCCAAAAATTTGGAGTGGCAGGAACATTTTCTGCAGAATATAATATAATAATGGGCTTTTTCCCACTCCATGACATTTAAAATTTGCCTTAGTTGTAAATGAGATTGAGAAAATGTAAAGTTTTGGCAATGGGGAATTATAGCGGGCATTCATTGGGCGCTCGCCGGGTGCTGAGCGAGCGCATCACAAGCCCAAGAAAAATAGAACATAAATATTCTACAAATATGACAACATCGACACCATCCAGCAGCTCTCCCCGATCTACCCATCTTTCTACGGATATTAGGTGCCCAAGACTTTGAATAGTGTAATTTAAAGTAAGATCAAAAAAAATGGTGCGGTGCTACTACAAAATCAAACTCCACAGGGATTTGGTGCTCGGCGGGCGATTTTTGCACGTTCAAAATGGCCTAGTACTATGGAGACGTTGATATATAGAATCGTCCAATTCATCCTTCAAATCAGGGCCTCCAAACATCGAGAAAGTAGTATCTCAGCCCATTTTGAATACTTTTGAGCAGTCATCGACAAGGTCTTGTGAATGATAGGTCTGGAGTTAATGGTGAGCGGCATTTCGTTGACCTGATTACTCCCATGAAGTTCGAATGAGAATAAGAGACGTACCAGACAAGTGGGATATTGAGCAGTGAGAAGCTCATAAGATTCTTTAGTACAGGCGCATAGGCAGGGCAGTGATCTCATAGAACCAGCCCAACTGGAACAACATGCCAGGGGAAGGGGAGTGTGCTGAGAGTCGTTAACTATAGTGCTAGAGTGTTAGTTAGGAAAACCCGTAGATTATCTGACATATTGAACTTGTAGAGGGGCTGTGCCAGGTCTAGGTCCGAACATCAGAAGCTTCTCGGATTATGTAAAGTGTGACTTACTGTGATGGAAGCTGATAGATCATAGAGTACATCTTTATCAGCTACTCGCCACTCGCTGCTACTCGATAATGGCTGGAGCGAACTCAAATGTAAGTCGTTGGGAATGGATTATTCATGTGGGGACTGATGAGGAATCTAATAGATGCAACACATCAACCACAATGTAAGTGCATACAATCTCATCTGCACATGGCCTAATAAGGCATCATATTTTAAGATTGCTGGAGGGAACATCGTCAGTTAGCAGATTTACAAAAAGGTCGGGCACTCACGATCCCATCCGTCAGGCTCAGGCTCAGGTGCAGGCGCAGGAAGTCGAAGAGGAACAAATGTTTGCAGTCACACCAATCACAATGGTAAGCCTCTCTCTCATCATATCTGGCGTGCTAATCGTGATCTGTGCCAGGCTCTATGGGATTATGCTCATGAAATCATACAAGATAATGCAATGTGGGCACAAAATCATCCACAGGCACCGCGGGCCCCCCATCCCCCCATCCCAATGTCGTGTCATGACAAATGCTTCCTCACCCTGATGGCGGAGGAGAGACGTGACGAGATTTTCTGGTTGTTGAGTGAGGTGATTGAAGTGGAGCGTCTCTTAGGGTTGGAGGACATGTAAGAGGACATGTAAGAGCGTTGAGTCAGTTTCAAGGAGTCTGTGTATGAGAATGTGGACTTACTTCTAGGTCTCCCATTGGAGATGAGACACAAAAATAATTTTGAGAGGCACATTGAGCGCACAACTGATTTATTGGCGTGATCAAAACTGGACGCATAGAAAGAATGCTGTGCCAGAGAACAAAGGATAGGGGCTAAGAGAAGCTGTTATGAGTGTGATTCATATTGAAACCTACTTTGACCGTGGTGTTCTCGAACTTATAGTTGCTAGGATTTGCAATGAAGCCCTCAAATCATTTTCAACCTGGTTGGTGGACAAAGGGTGTCGGTCTGCAACCTACGCTCCTTGAACCTCTGATGTCCGTCTACTTTTTCTGACTTGAGTCAAGGAGAGTGTTTCGCGGACCACATTAAGTTCACACTTTCTTTGCATGATGTATATGAAAGAACATGTATTGTAAGCGTAAGATGAATACAGGCTTGTAAAGTACTAGATAAATATCATTGGCCAAAGGACACAAGGTCATCTAGGCCAGTCAAACAGAGGATCTCAACGTCATTGTTAGGATCCAGCCTATGTTTCTTCCCAGATGGTGTGACTTGACCCGTACGGGCGTTGGGTCCTGCAAGGCGCATAGTGACTTCGTATATAAACAACGTGCACTTGGCTTGTCGGTCGGATCCAGTTTTTGCAGTACAGCCACGTCTTTATCAGGCCAGTTGAACGACCTAAGGTGCTTGTTGTAAATATTGATGACGGAGTTGTGTAAGTGCAGGACCTGCATACCCATCTCCTTCTTGTAAGCAGGAGACCCGCACATGAAGCTGTATGTAGCATCTATCATCTTCTGCTGTGCAGCTGTGCACACAGGCCCAACTTCATCCAAAACATCCTTCAATGAGAGCCGCAATTGTACAAGTGACTCCTGTTGGTCAAGGGGGATCATGGAGTACCGATGCGAGAAGAACTGGGCCAGTTCAATGACAATATCATCAAGCACTTTGCAGCCGACAAATATGTCATGCGGAAGTAGGTTCTCGCGACGAGCCAATTCGATTTTGCGGATCCTTCGGACCCCACCAGTGGATCAGTGTCGAAGACCTGCATTATAAATTGGGTATGGTCAGCGATCTCCATGTGGCTCACCGTCCACAGAAAAACGTAAAGACTGGATTCAAGGTCATCCTCGACAGCATGGATGGCCTGGCTATTTTTGATGAGGTGAGCAGACATGAACTGCCAGGTTCCCTTGGTAACAGCAAAATCAGTACAATATATGAGTTTGGGCATGAAACAAACATACTGTGTGGGTCATTTGTCAAGGACCTTGAATGGTGAGTAGCTTTGCTAGGTCCCAATTGATGAGGAAGCCCTTCCCTTGGTAGATGACGATATTCCCAACGCTGAGGTCCCGATGTAATATTTTTGCGTTTTCAAATGCATCCTGGTGGGCTGCGTGGATAATGAGTATGGACATCAGGTAATACACGAGGTTCAAAGATACATACCAAGCAATGCGTCACGAACAGACTGGACAAGTTGACGAGAGCTCTCAAAGTCAGTCAATTTCTCACCCACAATATCAAGGACCAGGCGGTGAAGAGTGTGGGGAGTGATAGCCTCATTGGAACACGGCCATTTGGCCATCCAAAACCTGACAGTCTGGGTGTTTTGCTGAGGGATAGGGTGGATTACATCATGAAATGTGATGCATGTTGCGACATTGTGAACATTGTGCAACTTCAATAATCTGTAAGTCTCGCCTTCCGGTAGAACATCCTTTATCGACACATGCCAAGAGTCCTTAAACATTACAACCTTCTTATTGAGGATATCAAACGCAGGGCACATGTGAGTCCAGCGGCCAACAAGGGGGAAACATTTTGCAATAGGTTGGGGAATGATCAACACCAACCAGTCAGAGTCCTCAACAGCAGGGTCCTGAGGGATGGCAACTCTGAACATGTGCATGGTAGTGGCAAGGTTTAACACCGTCCTTGCGAGGGCAGCATCTTCGTCACTAGCAGGTGTTACGGAAGTATCAACACCACACAGTGCAGGCGATGCTCGTGCGAAATGATAGAAGAAATCGGCCAAGTGTGGCTCGTGATAGTAGTCAAAGGCATTCATGATGATAGCTCCCTCCCTGTCCCATCTGATAATGCGAGCACAATTATGAATGATGAGGACAGAGAATGCATGGGTACAATATTGAGCACTGAGTTGAGCGACAACGTAGCTTGTTATTTGACCCAATGTGTCAAAGCCCTTATCGGACTGAGATACAATAGGTGTGTCGACTCCAGAATGTTTGCTGAATGCGTCATGGGCATCATTCCATTTGAATTCAATGTTTACTTCGAATTTGGAAATATCGCAGCTGTGGGATGTTCCATTGGCATATACACATATGTCCGGCTTGACATTGAAGGTGAATGATGAACAGTTCTTTGTGTCTGCATGTTTGGAAGTGTTCACAAACAATAATTGGGGAGTGAAGGGTCGTATGCCGTCAATCTGCAGATAGACTGTCAAGAATCTTGATATCACAAGTGCGGGGTCACTTACGAATCGTTTGTAAGAATCCTCTTCTCTTTTGATGGATTGCATGTTAAATACTTTGGCATTGGAGGCTGAAGTGAAGTCCGAGGTGTCATAATTTCCAGGGTTCGGTAGGAACTCGTCGAGAAAGTTCTCTACTGACATTGGGCCAACAGCATGATCTTGCATCTCCTTGCCCATGGAATTAAGAGTATCGATTTGGCATTGTGCAAGGGTCATGAAGGGTAATAGTGTAGAACTATCCCATTTGATGGGAGTGTCAATGATAGGGGAAGCTAGCGGCGAGTCCAGCACGACAGGCTGTGTCCCATTAGCTGCAGAACTGTCCAGTTGGAGAGTGCCGACAGTAGAGAGTGTAAGCTGCGAATCCTGCGCGGAAAGCTGTACTGGTATTATTTCTACATCTACAGCAGCAGGGGTGACAGTCCCATGAGCCATAGTAGGGCAGCCCAGGTCAAGACCAAGGGTCATGATGTTTGATACAATATATAATATGTACTAGGTATGTGTGGGTATATGTAACAGCAAAAAACTGGACCGTGTTTACGTCCTGTAGTATGGTGTGCTCGAGAGAAAGAAAAAAAAACAAGAAACAACAACACGAGGTTTATATAGAGAATGGAACTCAGTCCGGATTTTCCCGAACTACATATTATGCATACCAATCAATGCATAACCAATCAGAACAAGGTCAAGTTAGATAAACAGAAAGAAACACCTTATGTAGTGGATGACTACATAATCAAACTCAGTTTGAATTTCGGGCTCAGCGCCCACTTCTCCTGGCATGTGATGTATCTGCCGCCTTGAGAGCTCTGTTTGATCGTAGTACCCAAACACCTTGCACCAGGCTGTATCGCAGTGGGTATTGTAATTAGTTATTTCATGGTTCAGTCCTATTAAATGTGAGTTATCATCACAATTGTCAGATAGAGGGGACACACTCTACTCAGAGACACAGCAACAATGTGCTGCGGAGAGAAGTTCCACCATGCAAAATGTGATACTACCCACTCAGGCATGACAATTGTGAGATGTTCAGCAAGCACTGACGGGAATAAAAGAGTCGGGAAGTGAGGATAATGGCGAAAAGGATCAGAGTGAGAATGCGATGAAAGGTGATGCTGCATGGTGAAGCACACTCCTTGCTCTGTCTCGAAAATATACTTAATGGTCCCTGATGTTGGTTGCACACTCCTAAGCCCGTCGGGATAATATAGGATCAGGCTATTGCCAACATGAGTGGAGTCGCGAGTGTAGATGGATCCCTTGTGGAGGGTGCGAGCATGCAAGATTGCCTGCCGAACTTGAATGAGCTGGCAGAGGTTTTCTGGAATAACTTCTTTTGTAGTAGGGGACATCGGGTGACCTTCGGATACATTGCTAGGATTAGTGTTGATTGAAGGAGACACGAATCTGTCAAATAGCCACTTGACCTCCCTAAACACGGGAGGACAAGAGGGTCGGTTCAGCCAGTATTTGAGCTTTGCAGCCTTGATGTATGACCAGAGGAGAGTTGATTCTTGTTGTCCTGCATACCAGCTTAGTGTAAGTAGTCTATCATCAACAAAGAAGTTCGAATGTTACCAAAAATGTGATTGCTGGGCAACCGCTGCAGCTGTCCAATGAGGCGCTCATATGGGAAGCACCACCATGACCGCACGGGTCCGAAGAGTTACAAGTAGTCCCAGACGTGCAATGCCATATGGCCATTGGTTCAATGGCGTGCATGGGGGAGTATTACCTGTAAATCCCTGATCCAGTTGACCATATATGTATGATATGTGTCTGCACGATCCGTCGTCATAGATTGCAGACATACAATATGAATAGCAGATACAAGGGCCATTGTGTGATCGAGGATGGCACAACAGCTGGCTGCAATGTCTGAGTTGTGATGTGCCGATCCCTCGCCCCATAAACTGACAAGCACTATGGGTAAGTATATGGTTGTTAAGGTACGCCATTCGTCGGCCTTCACAGTCCCAGCTTTTGTTTCACCAAAGTTATAGGGGACCGATCTCAAGAAAGAGGGTGTATCTGTTGTCTTAATGACATCAGCAATACGTCGCATAACTTCTGGGGTAGCAATGCGCAATTTTGACAACCCGGGAGCGAAAGGTTGTGTTCGACGCTACAAGGGGTCACTTAATTAAGAGCATACAAGAACAGCAATATTAAAATGCCTACCCAACCCAGGAGCGATCTAACCCAGTGGACTTTGTAGACTTTTTTGCCAGGGTGCGTGACCTCTGGCCCGATGCCCAAACCTACGGATACGAACTGAAGGCATGCAACCTTCTTCGACAACAGTCTTCTCTCTAAGTCAACAATGTGATCCTCAATGAGCTGAGTGTCATCTCTCTCAAGGTCAGCAACCGCTTCTGTAAGAAGGCTATGGATTGACTTGACGACCCTGATGTCTTTCTCATTGAACTCTTGAGGTTTGTTTAGATCAACATTGAGGAAAGGATGTTTGAATGCAGGGATGACATCAAACTTGCGATTGGCGGAGTCAGCTGTGAGGCCTAGAAAGTCACAGAAATGAGCATGCGCGAGACCCTCCAGGAGACAATGCATGGTGTTGACGACAATTTGACATGAGGGATCCCAGTATGGTAACCTCCAGAGTGTTGACCATCGCACACCGTGTAATGCAAACAGTTTGTTGCGCTCAACCAAAGTTCCAGCGGTCTTCCAGAGCTCAGCATAGCGATGCACTTTGTTCTTGTCCCTAAGTCCCCAATCTTCAGTCTGGATATCTGTTCTACCACAAGTCGACCTGTGCCAGCAATGGCAGGCAGTGCAATAAAAGTGACTTGTTGGACCCGCCAGCTGAGCAGCTTCATGTATGTTAGTCGAAGGGCATAAGAAGGATGAACAGAACTCACACGAATCAAATTTGAGTGGTTTGGATGACACAGGAAGTGCATCTTACTTGTCGCAGAGAAGTCTGTGCATGTCATTGCATGACGCCTCTAGCTGACTTCTGTGAGAAACGATGCACGAGACCTTGAGCTTAACTTTTTTGAGGGTCGTCATGATCACAGCCAGTTCATCTCGGATGGTTTGCATAACAGCATGGGAAGTTGCAGAGAAAATTCGACTGCGAGCCCTGTTCACCCGTGACTCCACAATGTCCAAGGCTGCTTGAGCCTTTGACTGGCGCCGCTTCTCAGCAGCTTGAAGAGCTTGGGCAATGTGCCTGGGAAACAACCAAGTTAGGGAACATAAGGTAGGGCGAGGTATGATGCTCACTGTGCGTCATCTACCGTGAATCTAGCTGTACCATCCAGAGAATGGTAGACCTTTCCCTTGTCTTGTTGAACTTCTGAACGCGAATTCCAGAGTTTGCTGTGACTGTCTGGATTGGTGTCATTGTATGTTAATGTGATGGCAAATAGCTCGGCAGCGAGATCGTCAACCTGTGAAGTATTAGGCTCCAGCTGCTGGCGAGCGAGATGAAGCACGGATGCTTCACATTCAGACGACAAAGCCAGGTTGGCAGCTTGCAATAGATGTATGGTTTTCATAGCAGTGGGCACTTCTTTACCGCCAGGATTCCCAGGCATGCCATCCCCTCCAACATCGCAGCATCGCACACACTTGCAAAAAAACATGCGGCTAGGCATCTAAACAAACTTCAGATGATGCACTGCACACTAGCTGCTGTCGTTGATCTGACCTGTGAGAGATATAAAAGCAAGGGGTAAAGTAGTACAAAGTCACTGGTATACGCATGATCATTTAAAGTGTCGGGTAATGTACAAGGTCTGGATCCCAGGTTGTTAGGGGCGATGCCAAATTACAAGGAGCTACATTATGAGGACTTACTAATTATTATTCTATAAGACAAAGATATAGGGTGCCAAATCTAAAACACGAGTGTAAATTACATTTTCTGAGGACACAGACGTACTTGGCACTTACCAATAAGTACAAGCCTGACTTTTGTGCTGATCTTTACTCATAATCATAAATCAAAATACGACCAAGTTACAACAGTACAGTACATTGAAATCAGAAAGAAAGTTGGTTGCCAAGTGAGGACTCGCACGCGCTGTCGATCTTCGAAGTTGGTCTGCTGAAAAACTCAACAAAAACAACAAACCAAAATTGCTACTGATCAGCGGTCCTTGTGCTTAGAAGCACTGGGTACAGTAGTTGTTTGTAAAAAGGGGTGGACTGATCCTGGTAGTGCACCAGACACTTCGGGTTTTTGAGGGTTTTAGGCGTGGGAAAATCGAGGAGAGATGAGCTCTACTAAGTCTGAGAAGACCTAGCAGGTTTGAGAATGATAAAGAAAATAGCACTGCACTCGAAGCAGCTGACTTGAATGGACTTTGAATAGCAGCAGGGGAATGGGACAATGTTCCAGGTGAACAATGTCAAAGACGTCGAAGTGCTGAATGAATATGAAGCCTATCTGAGGCTCCAGAAGGGACTGGACATAAACTGTGAACTGGGAAGCTGAATTGAATTGTCTTCTGTAGCTAAAGTACAGGGGTTTATATATGTTTCTGTGTTTTGCATACTCTTGCATATGCAA
>QFEN01000357.1:6484-16672 GCA_003316125.1 Auricularia polytricha
TTTCAGTGAGTCACAGTGCTACTGCCAGTGCATCTAACAACGTTGGGTATACTGACGCTCACCAAAACCTGCCACCCGCAGCCGCTATAAACTCTTCTAATCTCATCATTCAAAATGTCTTCTGGGCAGACGCTTGCCCAGATGAATCTCACGTGTATATGGCTAGAGGCCATACTTTACGGTAGAGCAGAAATTTAGGCAAGAATTGTAATCGCTAAACACTTTGACAGGAATTAAGTAATCCATTCACTTCTCGTGAGGCAAGGGTGAATCTGAACAAAAATCATAGTTGCATGCTATTCGGTGCATGTTTTTATGCCATGCCAATCAGAGGGAGCCTGGCCCACAGGTGGATATTCACGACTGTCCTCTCATATGCACCCTACTTTGTTTATAGCAGGCTTCTGATTTTTGCTACCTCGCTTCAATTCGTGATGGCGACTGCTCATGTGATAATGATGTTTGTACAAGCAATGATTGCATTCACGGACGCAACGATTACTGCTACCCCTGACGGGGCGAGCTTGTACTATGCAGCTACCGGAGGAAATCACATCTTCTTGGCCAGTCAGTCAGTCAGTCTACATCGTCAATGTGAGTCTAAAAATTGATCGCGCTTGCATGACTTTGAATGAAATAATCGTCGATGCAGTTATTTGCTCAAGAACTGCTGTTGGTCAGTAGACGCAGGAAGAGAGATTATGCATTTTCTGATGCATGGCTCTTTCAAAGATATGGAGACTCTACATCGTCTGGAATCAAAACTTCAAAGTTTGCATTGTGCTAGTAATTCAGATGACAAGATGCGGATGCTGCTATTAAATGATACTGAACCGCTTCTTTAGCTCATTATGTGGGTAGCTCACTGCGGTATGCATCGATCTTCTAGCCACTGCGTTATCGTGTAAACATAACTTCCCACAGTCACCGCTTCTATCGCCGTCGCCTTGCTCGCACCCAAGAACGTCAGCATCTTCTCGCATACTTTTTGAGCCTTCGCATTATCCGGATGGCCACTCGGGATGATCTTAAACGTTACAGTAACTGCTGGAATCGTGTACCACATCTGGCGAACAAGACGACAGACAGCTGCTCTCACCAGTCACTTCATGTACAGAAACACTATCATGGCGATCGTGGAATCCGGGGCGCTCATCACAACCTGCACATGCGTGATGTTCTGTTTATGGGTACCAGGTGATGTCGCAGGGACAATAGCAATCAATATTGCAATACAAGTCGCCGTACGTCCCCAGTTTCCGAGCGCTCACAAACGTGATAACTGATCATAAACATAGACGATGACCCCTCTCCTCATTATCGTCCGTGCCGGTCTTGGACGCTCTCGTTCCAAGCTTGAATCATCTGGAAGATATTCATCGCCCCATTTTAAATCCTTAGAAGTCAGCGTCGTTCAAATGGGTGTCGCGCCTGAAGGCAAGCGTGCGCGTGTGGGTGTTGTCTTTGCAGCGCAGGAGGAAGTGATTAGCTAGAAGAGGGGTGAGGGTGAGGAGGCGCTGCTAGATGATATATAGGATGAAAGAGTCGCTGGTTGGGTCAGCTTCGTGCAAATAGCATTGATAGGTATAGGTGTTTATTTCTCGGTTGGAATTGATCTTCGAAAATCATCGCCCTTTGACCCACCCAGATCGATTTGGCTCTTGAGACAAAATTGGAAGTCTGCTTCGGGATCTGACCTGTATACAAACTCGGTGAGAGGGGGAGACGTTACGAAGTTCCGTTTAGGATGAAGAACCTGAAGAAATATTCTTCATGCGGCTTATGGTTGGAGAGCTTGGTGAGCTGCACTATTTCATGAAATTCTTTCACTGTTTTCCTACGTGCATGACATAAATATAAATGACAGTTGCGTCTACACAGAAAATTAACAAGCCTACGGAGATGTCTATACAAAGCATTGGTGTGACAGCGTTTGGAGCTAAATAGTAGAGTCCATCGTCTCTATGCGACCGGTCACTGTCAAGATGGACACAAATTGGTCGCGAGAGTGCGTCCACGATTATTTGTCGATGACCGGTATCGAGTTGCGGCCTCATTTCAATCCCGCAAAACATGGTTGAGGGCAGAAGTGCCTCAGGAAGACGACTTGTACCAATCTCGGTACCGATCATAGGAGGTGCTAAGACTCGCAAACTTCAGTGCGGTCAACAGATCGTTCCAATCAGGAATGAAAACAATGCTAGAGTCTCGAAGTCTTTTATCCTCCCTAGGCCTTTCTCGATCATAGCGGTGGCCGCATTCATATCTTGGTTTGTATATAATGTCTACAGCAAACATATCAATGAGACGACCCTCACGAGTGCTTGCAAATACTTACACCACGTGCCAGCAACTCGTTGTCGTCGACGTCGACGTCGATCGGTTCGTCCTCCCGGACCCAAACGTAAAATTGAACAGAGGCGAGGTGACACCATGTATAGCCCGCAATCACGATTGGTTGATCGAGAGGTTCTGCCTCATCACCCCGAAGTAAAAGGAATGAAGACCGTGAGCGAGCCGATGTATCCTGGCATAGGGGATGCCATGCTTCGGACATGCGTTCAGGTGCGCGATATGGTCGATCTTCATCAATAACAACCATGATGACCATCAGGACTTCTGGACGGACGCCAATCTCGTACTTGATTTTACGAAGAACCGAATATGTGCGCTGGGAGAAAGCACATTCTTCGATGACCAGGACTTCTTGTGTATCACTCGTTCTGATCGCCATGTCTGGGATAACACAGAGGAAATAGCCTGTTGTGGACCACAGCTGATAGATTATGTGTACCAAGGCATCCATATTGCTGCGGAATAGAATACAAACCTCAAGTGATTGAATTAAGCTTCGCGCATGTCACTGCGTCTCGACGAGGATGATGCGCTCGTCTTCGTAATAAGTCAATCTATAACTTAGAATTTGGTATTAGTCGTGAGAAGTGGTCCGTTCATTCTACCTTACTCTCTCTGGTACTGCATCACTCTCATTGTACCTCCCAATCAATATCAACAAACTCCTGTTATAATGATCAAATGGGTGTACTCGCTCCGGGCATCAATTCGAGAACAACGTACCGCGAACTCTTCCTTGGGATTTGACTCCATGATAAATTTCAGCACGTCCTGCATCGGCCTTGAACGTCATCCCTGAGGGTAAGCCTCGGGCGGTGAGTTTGAGTTACAGTTACCGAGGCAAAGGTGCCAAGGCAAGCAACTTGACTAATCATGGTCTAAATCATCTGATGTCGGATTCCCAACAGCGGGAAGCATCATGAGGAGAAGTCAGTTCAATTCTGCTCCATGTATGTAGAGAAGCTTTGGAAAAAGTTGAACGTCTTTTGCTAAATCCCTGCACGTGACGCTAGTGCACTCAGGGGCTTTACCGAGGGGGAATAAGACTCTTACTATTTCCCACATGAACGAGCGATCAAGCAGATACGTGTTGTAGGAGCAATTATCAATTGACAAAGAGCAGAATCCGCCCGAAGCTGAAGGTAAAAAACGTGCGTGACAAATGCAAGTGCGTGCGACGGTGCGTAAAGGGTGTATATCGTACAGTATTATGTCCAAGCATAGCATAGCGTAACCCACTCACCAAGATCCAGTCTACACACGAAAAAAAAATCACTCCGCCTCCGCATCATACTCCTCGTCCCAAGCCTTCCTCGTCCCATCCCCATTGACGCTCAACCACGCCTCAAGTCTACGCCCCAGCTCCCCGCCCCGCCCACCGCAAATATCCCCAGTGGTATTCAGCATCTGCTCCTTCTCCCGCTCCTTCTTCAAGGGTATATGCCCAGCCTTTTTCCGCCGCTTGAACGACGCAGCCTGCAGCGCGCCGGAATTAGCCCCGGAAGTGCTGGCCTCGCTCTCTGCACACACGGGCGCGCTCGAGGCAGACAGCGCATCGGCAGTACACTCGGCGTCTTTGAACCATTCGTCCTCAGTGTCCTCGGGCCCCAGGATGCTGTCCACGAGGCCTTCCTCCCACCCGTCCCATTCGACACACCTGTGAGCCATGCGCAGCCGTGCACCGATGGCTTCGTAATGCAACCACTCTTTTGCGGCCGTGACACTATTTACGGGTTTGATGTTCTTCCCTGGCTGTGCTGGCTGAGGCGCTCGGCCGCAAGCCAAATCCTCGACCGCTTCTCGGAACATACGAGTCGTGAACGGACTGGACTGCACGAAAGTCGGAAGATGCGCACATGCCCAGAGCGGCCGGGTCGTCGTAGATTCCCAATCAATAACACACGTCTAGTTGGGATCACCCATCAGAACCGAAAACGCACGCGAGCGAGAAAAACTCACTATCTGCGTGTGGTCGGTTTCGTCGACAAACACGTTCTCCAGGCTTATGTCGTGGCAGTCCAGGCCGAACTCTTCTGTCGCCCCAGAATGATCCGCGCACGCCCCAAGTCTCTCCATCATGCGCATCCAGCGGCCCATCTCTTTTCGTACAGATCCCTCCCGTCGCATGATGTGCGCAATTAAGAAGGTGCTTCTCTGCATGCGCCTGTAATCCCTGTACATCACATCACCAGGGCCATCCCATTCTTCCTCACTCTCCTGTGCGTCCCATTCATCGCTATCGTCGCTCTGATCGCCGGGCACTGCGTTCAAGTGGTGATGCCGAGAGGATTGAATCTCATCCGGATCAAGATGCAGCCGATGCGGAGCCGATTTGCCCTCATTCTCGAGCACCACGCCTCGTACCTCCCGGTCTATGCACGAGGCAAGATATGAACTAGTACTAGACCACGGGCCACGGTCGATCTCATCTGGATGGGAGAGGTCCCCACGATTGGATCCAAAGAAGGGCCACGAGACGATGGGACCAATATGGGACTCTTTAGCCGAAGTTGGGCGTGAGACTGTTCTGGTCAGGGGCCCTGCGGTAGCGGCATTGGAAAAGGAGCTCATGGTCAACAGGGGCATGAACTTAAAGCCGTTAATGGTAGGACGCGTCGCTGTTGGTGTCGGAGAGTTTGAGGAGCCAACTGAAAGAGGAGCCGGTGCGCCCGTGCCTGCGCCCTCTAGATAAAGAGATCCGATGTGGGAGAAACGTTGTGCGAAAAGGGGTACTATGATAGATGCGACGTTTGCAAAGAGAGATTCGAGTTCTTCATTTGAGAGGGTGTGGTATACGCGTGACAGGGGAACTCCTTTTGCCTAATATGGCACGTGACTTCAATGTACTTTGACATGACAACGATGACGATAAGACGTACCTTGGACATGAGGATATACTCACCTCCTAGGCGATTGTAGGGATTTGCATCATAATAATAGACATCTGGAACAGGAATGGATGTCCGTTCACGAAGGTAGTGCATGGTAGCCACCTCGGACTCGGTCTTGAGACGAGGCATGAAGCGACGAGCGACGCGAGCAACCAGCTCACGCGTGTCAACAAGGGTAACAAGATATGCCTGCGGCGAAGGTCAAATGGGGTAGCTCCACGTTGAGCTTGGGACTTGCCTTATGAAAAGTTCCTAAGGTTGTAATTTAGTGTCTTGGCAGTCCTAGAAGACGAAGGTGACGTACCAGAACTGAGGAAATTTATTCTCCCGACTTCAGAGCCTGTCATTTCTCGTACGACGTCTTTGAGGACTCTTCGGTCTACTTGAAAGGGCTGTGCGCCATGTAGTGCTGCGTCTGCTTTAGCTTCGAGGCGTCTGTCGTGGTGTTCAATATCCCAATCCCATTGAATGAGAGAGATGGAGAGCGATGGTTGTGGCAATCGAACTGTGCCAGGTAGTAGAGGTGTATCCTGCGCAACAGCATCGACATGGTGGCCGTGGCCGTTGCGCTGCATGGTGATGTCGGGATTGTTTGAGTGAACAAAGGATTTGGATGATTTGGCCGAGTGGGGTAGGCGCAAGTTGCAGGGAAAATGTTGATAAAAGCTTGGATAGTGACAGAGTTGAAATGAAGGAGTAGATACGCGCCGTCAGGAATCTGCGTACCTGCTTGATGTGCCCGCGATCTCTTTTGGTAATGCCATATATTTGGCCTTGTTTCCGTACGTCTCGGGAATAGGAACAGGCATGATACAAGCTCGGTGGTAAGCCGTGGTGTTGACTGTTCTAATGGGCTTTTATATTGTATAGGATTGGTTTCACGGAAGGGACTCCACCTTGGCACCGCATGTCTTTACGGCAATGGAAGTCATACGCAGCACTTACTTATCGTCTTACATATATTTAGTTTGACGCCATGAACTTAATTGAGTCAAGGGCTATGCCGACTAACCAAGTATCCGAGTAATAAGCAGCAAGCCAAGCACTGACTAGTGCAAGGCCGCCTGCACCGTGATCTGATTATCGATGATACCAAGTCCTCTTTGATCGCCTTATTTGTGCTTACAAGTCTAGCTACGAGCGGTAATAAATCGGCCCAAGGTCTGACCCATCTTCGTGGCGCTGCCAAGCTACGCGGCACATCGCGTTACAAACTTCAAAAACCAAAAATAAGTAATACAACACCACCTATCTACAACAATCAAAAACACGCCACTAATCCACAACAGCTAGAGCCGCGGGTCCTGTATGATAAACAGCATCAACACCAATTCAAATCGCGCATCCTCAAGGAGACCTTACATACGAAGGCTCAGTACAGATAACTTCATCTACCCGCTTCTTCAACCACTCAATCACATCCTGTCCAAGCGTCGCACAGTCATACAACTCCAGGTGCTGCAGTCTCGTCGGGATAACCCCGTTCACCATCGTCGCAGATCCAGACTCGGGATTCCGAGCCTCCACAAGCTGCACCAGCTTCACAATCCCATCAGAATGCGCATGACAGCTTTTCATCGCAACCGTCGTCAAATTCGGGCACGCCCAATGCGTCTGCTCTTCGTCAGGCATCCCCAGCGCCGACAGAAATGGTTCGAGCGGCGTCCCCCCTATGCTCAGTGATTGGAGATGATTTAGGTCCGTTAAAAACCCCCAGGAGATCACGACTCCACCAGGACCGTAATACAGCGTCGAGCTCGACGAGCTGCCATACGAAACAGAGAGCCGAGTGATAGGTGGATTATTCGAGCGCTGTAGGAGGTTGGTAATAGTATCTTCTATCGGGTCACGAGCTTCTACGTCCAGGTTCAGCATCTCGAGGGAGGGAAGCACGAGGGAGTCCGCTAGCTGTGACATATGATAGTGTCCACCAAACGTAAGTTCACGAAGTCGAGGCAACGACGTCTGCACAAGCGGAAGGATAGCTGGCAAAGCAACAGCAAAATGCAACGTAAGCGCTTCAAGATCTGCATTGCACGCGATGATGTGCATGATGCGATCCAAGGGTAGATGGTTTGAAGGAAGTGAACGGAGATTCAGGGTCCGTAGATTAGTCTTGAATATCGGCGATGACCACTTGAATGGGACGTGGTGTAACATCAGCGACTCCAGTTTCCCGAGCGCCATGCTAGTCGCCGGACTTGAACTCGGTATCCATGGCCATTCACTTGCATAAATAGTCTCCGCACAAGAGATTTCAAATTCTCTAAGTATGGGAGCATCGCCTATCATATCTTCATTAAATATCAATTTGAATCGCTTTGGGCATCGTACGTACCAGCTATCGATTTTAGCGCAGACATGGACGGAAACTGTCTGTCGAACCTGAAGACAAACCGTTGCCATCGATGCATCTGGCCGATAAGGTAGAATATGGCGATATGACCCCAGTGCGCATTCCGCTGCGCTTGTGGGGTGTTCTTTGAAGAAGGCGGAGGGGGTGATCCCCATGAGTCGTGATGCGAGGGCGACTGCGGCACAATGATGGGTGTTTGGGCGGGTGGTAGGAGCATCGCTGTTCCAGGCGGGTGTGGGATCACATAATGAGGCGGTGGGCTGGGGGGATGCAGCCACGGCGTAGGTGAGGCAGGTCGGGTACGGGTCGATGAGCCCTCACTGGACACTCCATTTACTCTCAAGTAAATCTCGATATCAAGCGGAACCTTGTCTCCAGAACGTTCCAACCAAAGCCGTATGGTATCGGCGGTTGCGCTTTGATTGGTTACAAGTCTTATCTAGCACGAAAAAGTTAATACCATGTATGAGAAAAGTAGATCAAGAACGAGGCATAACAACAGCAACTGCCTCCGTTGCTCACACATACGAGGAAATCGATACCAACTTCCATGACGCAATAACACAGCTGACAGGCGAAGAATTGCATCGTCTTACCTTGGACCACAGCCTCGGCATCGAGAGGGTGAGTCTTCGCCATAGCGTACAGACCGATGCAAGCACCCAAGCACAGCAAGGATGATCGTCAAAGTTGAAAAGAAAGATATGACGGAGGAGTTCATGTGGCAACCGGCGTATAGGAGAGATATACGCCTTGGTATATGTCACCTTCTCCTCCAAAGCCAACTTTTCGCGTTGTAGGTCACGTATAGCGCGGTTCCTCTCGATGACAATTTGAGCCAGAGCGTCTTCCACGGATGCAATCTTGTCCGAAAGCGCTAAGAGCTGCTCTTGCTGGGCCTGGAGCTCTCTGCGAGCATCAGCAACAGCTGCGTCTGTTGGTGGCTCCGGATAATTGGCCAAGTATGCGGAAGGCGTCATGGCGAAAGACAGGTGTGAAATGTGTCACGGTGAGAAAAGGCGGGACAGGAACAACAAGTTGGATGTGTTGAAACTGATGGCAAGTCCCATATATGGCCACGTGGGTTTTGAAGGCTCTATATGACCCTTGGGGATGGCGGAGTGACGGCCCCCCCTCATGTTCTTCTCAGCTATCTACCAGAGTCGTATCATTCAAGCTGCCATCGTCCCTACCACCCTAGTTGATCAGGACTTGGCTTGTATCAGAACCAAAGCTAATATATATTTGCTTATCTATCCATGACACCAGTGAGAAACAACAGCGTGGAAAGGTAGTACAACATTGTATGGAAACACTGCCATAAGAGTGCTCGAGCGGTCAGAAAGGCCCAAGCCACTACTTCTTTCCCGCTTCAATGGCATCTCCATTTTTGCATGCGATTATTTTTATACGAGGCGCTGAAACCATTTCGTTCGACTCCATCTTGAACGACGGGTTTTTCACGATGAACGTCCACACATCATCGCACAAGCGGTATGTCCGAAGGTTGCCCTGAAGATACAAAGTTGTCAGAAGTCATTCATTTCAACCAAAAGCGGACGGGCCTTGAGGGTAGTCTTGGTTTTCACCTGCTTCACCATCGTGTCTGCAAGCGACTTGTCAAACTGTCGGTGTTCAAACTCGAGGTCAATGCTCTTTCACTGACACGCGTTTAACTAGCAAATACCTGTTGGAGCACTTTCATGGCCAATTGTGGTGTGATGGCACCGCTCGTGATAAGCTCGTCCAGCGAGTCTGTCAGGGCCATTCCAATTCTGCAGCCGTGAACACCCGACCAATCAGGCAAACCGCTGGAACATACGATGACCCTCGGTAAAACTCATAGTATGCTGAAGCCATGCTAATTTGCGGCGGTCCTCAGCTTCAGAACAAAACAGACGAGAATGTGGCGACAGAAGAGCCGCTTGCTGTCATGAACTGCAATGGTTGGTGAGCATGCCACCGTGACACGTGACGTCACGCAAGATTGCCACAGGGCGGAACTGATCAAGAACAGCGCTCGAATTCTACACAAATGTCTTCCACCGCTTATCTCGATGTTTTTATGGGAGACAAGGAGCAGCACAAACTTGATGAAGCTGCATATCTTGCCACCCGCAATTTGCTCGATAATAATGCAGCTATCTATGGCTTGCCAACGGATCTACAGCATCTATCATTAGAGCAGCAGGAAATGCTCAGAGAAATCGATGTATTTGCATTTCTGCCGATGTTCTACCGACGTCATGTTCAAAGATAGCCATGTTCTCATCGTTGTTAGAAATCGCATGTACTGCGCTTCATGCCCCCAGAACCCCTTTGTGTCGGCCGCCTCGTCTTTGAGTTGAACCCCGAGGCATCTCTGAAGAAAACGACAACCAATTTCACGGCGTTGTGTACGGGGGAGAAAGGGAAGTGTAAAAATGCACGTAACAAAGAGCTATATTACTTGGGATGTCCGATACATCGCATTGTGAGAGATTTCGTGGCTCAGGGGGGCGATGTTACAAGGGGTGATGGCAGTGGCGGCGAGGTTCGTGCTCGAAATATGACTAGTTAATTTTCTGATTTCCCCAAGTCGATATA
>QFEN01000364.1:15810-39789 GCA_003316125.1 Auricularia polytricha
GTCCTAATTTTTTTTCAGGACCGACGGCTGCTGTGCATCTTCTGCATTCACAACCCATTATCTCTTCCCGGATATACGAGTCTTATGATCAACGTTATCACCACACCTGGGAAATATCGAAAAACGGAGACGGCGTTATTTCCGTCCAAAATCATCCAGAGGACGCAAACCAAGTCTCCCATCCAAAGCCCATCGATTTGCGACTTGAACCCGAGGTCCTTCAAAACCTCCTTAATGCTTATTTCAAAGAGATTGCTCCTCTTTTGCCCGTTGTATCGCAAGCAGAATTCCTGGCGAATCCTTCCCCTTCCCCAATCCTGTTGTATTCCATGTGCCTGGTTGCTGCTGCGCGGAGGGAGGTGCCGCAGAGCGTCTTCGACTCCATTCGATATGCGGTCAATAGCGTGATCAAAGCTGAGGATGTTTTATCTACAGCCTCCATCGCGAACGTGCAAGCCTTGCTTATTCTTAGTATGGTGGGTGACAGCCATTCTCAATTCGTTCCGAATGCTCTTTCGGCACTCTGGATTCGGTTGGGTACGGCAATACGAATGGTAGGTTTTTTTTGCGTTGAATTGCTTTGGGTTTTGATTTGTTGTATTAGGCTCAAGACTTGGGACTTCATCGGGCAGAGTCGGTCAAACAGAGCGTCGAACTACGAAGACGTTTGTGGGGTGCATGTGTCATCTGCGACCGATGGTGTGCATCTATCATGATGAGTCTGTAACACACGCTGATTGTCTGTGAAGGACAAGTTTGACATATGGTCACCCGTACATGATTGATGTGCAAGATTGCGATGCTAGGCTTCCCTCGTCTGGCGATCCCAATGATTTATACATGGACGAACTCGTCCGGCTGAGCGTGATTTTGGGAAGAGTACTCAAGACCATCTACAGGTCCGTCAAACCTATCTTCTTAAACTATGGGGTTCACTCGCGCGACCGTATACAGCCCGTCTGGTCTGATGTTCACCACGGACGAGATGCTATATAGCCTACTGTCTGACCTTGAGTCATGGAAGAAAAACCTCCCAGAGAACCTACAGTATCGCGGTTCTGATACTCCTCAAGATGCTGGTACGCGGTGGCTTGCTCTTTGTGCTTTCTGATGAAGGAATTATAATACCCCAGGACTCTTGCACCTTTTGTACTGCTCGGTGTGCATGATTTTCTGGCGGGTCTTCATGCGCATATCCTATGCTTGCCCTGCACATTTGAAATTCGGGTTAACCGTCGAGACATGGACTTCTTTAGTTCAACTGACCAGCGAATCGATCGATTGGCTTGATACTCACGAGCGAATGTACGACGTTTGGCTGCTAGTCCCTTACGCGGCAACATCCTGTGCACTTGTCCAGGTTTGTGCTCATGTGGTTCATACTGTCTTGTGTTAATTATGTCGTAGTATCACACGTGGGCAAGACGGCAAGATGCTGAAGCGGCTGCTAAGCTCAGAAAGCTCCGAGATTGCGTTCGAAGATGGGAAGGTTCAATTTCTCCTGACCATATGTCTGCCCGACGAAAGGTAGTGCTCCATGTGGCCATACCATTTCTGACCATCAATTGATTTATTTGTTTCAGACAGCCGAGATTATTGCACTTCTGTATGAGGCTACTCAGGGTCCACCCCTTCCTCTTGACCAACCACCTCTGCTAAATCCCACGGGTGGTGTAAAGGGTAAACGGTCTTTAACTGGTTTGGAGTATAAGAAGGATCCCTCGCGTCCTGGTGGAGGATTCTTCGTTGCACATGGCGAAGCTCGCAGTGGTGATTACGAGGATCTACCTCGGGGCACGATCGTGACGTCATCTGATGAGGAAGCAGAAGGTTGGTGAATGCAGCGATTAGAATGCATAGAGATGGCTAAGGCTGATTGATTGCTAGCAGAGGCGAGCGAGAATTCGCAACTCCAAGGCTCATCAATAGTCACCATAACGCCACTTACGTCTGCGCGTGGTGATGGGGCTAGTTTCCCTAATATGAACCCTGCGTTGAATAGCGTCAAGAGTGACACGTCTAGTAGCGTGCAAGTGCTTAACGTGCTTGACGTTCCGCAGGCGTCGAATACGCTGGAGCAATTTGCGATGGCTGATGTTGGCCTTCTTGAGGGAATCCCTGGAGGTATGTTTGATTGGGGTATGTTCTCCGTTCAACTCTGCGATGGTGTTTAATTGGATGATAGGTCAATGGGACTCGTTCTTCTCGCGGTTCAACCCATCTGTCGCTGGTGCTGAAAATGGGGGACAACGACAAACAGGAGTAAACGCACCATTGATGGTTCAGTCTAGTCTGAACTCATAGACACGGCATGCCATTACGGTTCCGAAGTATGGAGTAGCTTTTTATTATATTGTGATAGACTGTTTTCGCTAGTGTGTAACCTGTACATTAGAATGACATACATACATGCCACTGAACTTTGTATTTGAGATGGGTGGCCGAGCTGTTGTTGGAGGTTAACGTTCAGCGTTCAGCTACTGTGTCCCAATGATACCATACTCGCATGAATCCATAGAGTAGGGATTTGACAGTGGGAGTTCAAGTGTCAACGTTCGTCAACCCTGAGTAACCATTTTGGTGTAGAAGCATGGAAGCAGGACCCTTTCCGGTGGATCACTCCCATGATATCACGTTTCTCTGCCTACTATTGATGGAGAGTGGTCTCCTCTTGCAGGTCCCAAGAGGTAACTAGTGGGATGGAATGAAATGGTCGGAGCGTCAATACTGAAAGACTGTCAACCGAGAGCGAGTCGTCTTTTCTCTAAAACCTTCATGTCATTCCTAACAGTTCATACTAGTACTAGACTTTCCTAATAACCGCTGGTCGTTTACATCACTAGTGTCGTGCTTTCTTATGGCACAAATTGCCAGCGATCCTCCAAAGCAACCACCTAGAATCTCACAGCTTCTTCCTACCGTAAAATGCTCCAGCTGCATGCAGCCAGTCCCGCTCGCAGAGCTCGGTGACCACGTATGTTCACCACAGCCTCCACCTACTTTACTGTCTCTTCAGAAACCGTCCATGTCTCCAAAATCAACAAACTCTCTTCTACCACAGAGGTTACAGAATATTCTTGTTTCTAATAGGACTCCAATGCTACAACAGCAGTCTTCTCGCACCCCGCCCCCTCATGCTCCTCCACCCAGGTCTTCCCAACATGATCCTTTTCAGCGAATACCCCCAACTGTAAATTATAATATAGGTGCTACACGCATCAGCAGTCCAGCTACTCCTCCAATTCCACAATCTATCCTTCTCAACGGAGGAACCTCCGCTAATACACCCCATGTTCGATTCCCAGCCCAATCCGCTCCAGAGCGCGTCACTGCTCCCGTTCGAATAGCAACTCCCCCCGTACCCACCAGGACCCGCACTCCTTCAAATACGGGGAGCGCGAGTAATAGATCACCCCTTGGTATGACATCTTTCCCCAATCCTTTTGAAGATGATCTGTCGGGTGCGTCTACGCCTGCAATGGGTCGCCCAAGAGTAGCATCATTAGCTCGAAGAGAAAATGCACCCGTTATTCCGCAGGCTCCGCTCCCACCGTCCAGGACACGAACGCCCTCGAATGTTCCTTCCCACACTTCTATCATTCCACCCAGCCTCACTCCGCGTCCGTCATTTGATCGTTCACGCACATCTTCTACTCTTGCACCTAGGCCATCGTTGGATAAGCCTCACCCCTCGTTTGATGCTCCTCCCCCTATACCTTTGTTTGATACACGACGCCCTTCCTTTGACGTACCTCGACATCAACCTCCTACCGGCACACGACGTCCTTCATTCGATGTTTTCCGTCCTTCACCAGACCGTACACCAACCGGTTCAGGACCCGCACTGCAGCCTGCGTCAGTCCTCCGTCCACCCCGCAGTACTCCGACTCTTCCTCCATCAGTGGGCATTCCCTTTCCGTCGTCTGCTCCTGCGCCACAACGACCACCCGCAACCCGCTCGCCAGTGCCAGACAGTGAACGTAATATCGATACGAAATGCGGAGGTGAGGCTGGTATGGCTGGCGTTGGACGGAGGGGGTTTGCAGCTGTAGCACGAGCTGCGATGGTTTCTGCTCATCCTCACCCTAGGGATGCATTTCCTGTGATGGACGGTCGTCGAGCGAATGCTCCCAAGTATCTGGACCTCAACACTACCATGAACCATGTCCTGCGAGGTGAGCATTTTCCTCTGAAACTTTTCTTTTATATGTGGTGCATATGCTCCTTCGTCCCATATTTAATTATCATTCATCTATTCCATATCATCATTTCGCGGCGATGACTGTACAATAAGCCCTTTCTACCTTTTTAAATAAATTCTTATGCATAACTGTTCGATCGCGTTTGTCTCCACTTTTCTCATTCAATATACTCACTGATTCTGTCTTTGCAGCCGCAATGACACCCCCACTCTCTCCGAACTCGGGACACTCTCATTCCCCTGTCTCTCCTCACCCCACGTCGCCCTTGTCACCTGCTCACAACACAACACCGACCCCTGGGCAACCTTCTCATGATAAGGCTGGGGAACGGTTCCACTCACCATCCCCAAACCAGAAACTCGCTCATATTTCGTCATCACCTGCTGATATCCATATCGTTACTCCGTCACGATCGCCTTCGCCCATTTCCAATCCTTTCTCACGACACCTCAGTGGGGAAACCGTAAATCAATCACCGTTTTCAGCTGCCCCCGTTCACCTACCATTTCTCGACATGTTTGATAAGGGACCTGTAAACTGCAGCGGCGATGATTCTGACGAGGAGAGCGTGTATACAACGCATACGACCGAACCAGGGAGGGATCGTAGAGGCGGCACAGAACCCATGTCCCCATCTACTGATTCAGAAGTGGGACTGGCGTATGCGGATGATTCTGACAACGACACGCCTGTGGTGATGCCGCTCGATATACGCAAGTCAAATGTAGCTGGGATGAACAAAGTCCAGTTTCCAAGCATCGAAGATGGGCATCCATCTTTTACAGGTCGAAAGCCGCCATCGCGGAACGCTTCAGGAGCTTCGTCTGCTCCTTCATCTACCTTGCGAACTGTCGATGCCAGCTCCATCCGCACACGCAGCGCCTCGGCTGCCACCCACACGACAACGCGATCTATTGGAGCATTGGAACGTGCAATGGAAACGCTGATTGAGGAAGGTGCATCTGTCTCGGTCCTCGCTTCAGGTTCAGTGCTCGCCTCACTGACTGGGCCCTCCGGGAGTCGCGTTTCTGGAAAGCCCAATCGGTCGAACACAGTACCAGGCCCCGTATCACCAGAAAGCAGACCGCCAAAGTTACCAGCACGGTCCTACACGAGTCCGCATCACCCGCACATTCATTCCGAACGCGTAGGTATAACGGGCCAAGTCGCGCGAGTACGGGAACGGGGCAAAGTAAAGAAGGACCGCATTTGCGCGAGCTGTGACACGAAGGTCGATGATGGGAGGTGGATCCAGATGGACGGCGGGAATATCTTGTGTGAACGATGCTGGAAGAATATGTACCTTCCCAAGGTATATTTCATGTGGCTGGTTGTTGTTTTCCATCTAACATGTTTCATCATAGTGCCGCCGGTGTAATCTTCCCATCGAGAAGCAGGCCGTGTCGTCTTCCGATGGTCAACTGAAGGGCAAATATCACAGGGATTGCTTCAATTGCCACAATTGTCAGGTGAGTTGTGTGGCCTTTACGTCTTTGGTTTGTTTTTGACTGTGTTACCATGCAGAAACCGTTCCCAGACAAGGAATTCTACGTTTTCGATGGCAAACCACTATGCGCATACCACTACCATGAGGCGAACGACTCCCTCTGCGCCGCAGTTTCGTGTGGTCAGCCTATAGAGGGTCCCTGTGCGGTTACTCACTCAGGAAAGCGATACCATCCAGACCATCTTCTATGTGAGTTTGAGAACGGCTGCGGGGAGCAGCTGGCGGAGTACTGGGAGATAGACGGCCAGATGTTCTGCGAGAAGCACGCTGCATTAGCTGGGTGCAGCTGTGCGTCCTCGAGAGGCGACAGTCCTGACCCGCAACGCATACGTGACGAGGGGCGCGCGAGGAGGCGAATGACACGATTCATCGACCTCGGGGCTGTAGAGGACGACCTTGACATTCGGTGAACGTGGACCCTGGCCCTTTACATATGCATTAACCTTATTCCCCTTCTTTTTCCTGGACTATTAGCAACTGTACTCTCACATCTTCCACAGGATATATTACCCTTATATTCCCTTGCAATTCATATACCATATTTCTTTTTCTTGATTATTATCTCTAAAGGGACTTTACAAGACATGGACAAGGCTTTTTGCATCTTCTCCATCTCGTTCGTTATACCAGCGACGTCCAGGATTAAAACAGACTTAATCGATGTTTGATGGGCTCCGTATTCAGAAATTTAGCTGGCATCACAATTCATGTACTTGCTGCGCGCCTCATAGATTAGTTGACATTTCGACGCATGACCGTAATTTATCCTCACGCTTGGCCACCATCCTCCGCTCATCCTACTGGGCTTCACTCAAGGCTCAGTCGCGAAAACTTCAAGTAATGTCTTTTTCTTTTCTTGCTCGGTGCTGTGAAACAGCAAGAAGCCCATTCTCTTTGCTTGGTTCGTGAATGCTTTCTTGCCGACAACCTGTTTTTTCACCACCATTGTACAAAGGTTCCGTGCGGACTGCCACCAAACGTGCTGGAGGAACGGTTCGAAACCATGGAGGATCGCCGGGTAAGCGTTTGGGTCTCAAGAAGTTTTCTGGTGCGTCCTTTTGCCTCGCATATCCGCCTCGCCAATGCTAGAGACCTACTGTGCAGACCAGCACGTCATTCCCGGCAACATCATAGTACGACAACGAGGAACCCAATTCCACCCAGGGCAGAATGTATGCAACCTTCCTACCAATTATATAACGATATTCATATATTCCTCAGGTCAGAATGGGTCGCGACCATACTATTTATGCCACCACCCCGGGCTTCGTACGATTCTACAAACAAAAGTGGCTACGAGGAGACCGGAAGTTTATTGGCGTAGTTCTGCATCGCGGCGAGAAGCTTCCAAGGGATGAAACCTCGCTGGGTCGCAGTCGATACTTTGGTCTCGTTGACCTGACTGCTTTCACCAAGAGTGGCCCATCATCACAAACCAGTGCATGAGTGGGGTTCGTTCTTGGTCCCTGTCGTGATTCGCCCGCGCTTTAATGATGTTGGCTACACAACCGTCACGTCGCATTTCTACGCTCGTTGCGTTGCACTGTATACGAGTGCGTTGATTGGCGGCAGTACGCACTTTTGCTTTCAAATAGCATATGATATTATTTTTAGTGCATCTTATATATAGATGATAGATCTCATTGCTATTGCTGCGTCTGTCCCCATCATCTGAGGTTTCTTCCCGACCATCATGTTGTCTCAACTCTCTATCGACCCCGTTAGACCTGCAGGTACGTGTCGCTCTGGTGTTTGTTAGTTGGCGCATATGAACAAATCTTTAGAAATTGCTTCTGAGGAAACTATCCTTGCGCTTGGTCGTCAAGTGTTAGAGTCCACCGAGTCTTGGAAAGTAGGCAAGACCTTTTCAAAGGGCACCGTCCAAACACTCTCCCGCGCAAAGGGACCAGGGGACGGAGCACCTTGGCATTGCAGAGTGTCCGAGCACACCAAGGAGGATGCGACCTTCGATGAATTTTGGAGTAAGATTGGCGTTAACAAAGCTGAGAACGAGAAGGAGTAAGTTATCATCGTCCTCCAATAACTTGAACGTTCATACCTCGTCAAGGTTCATTTCTGCGATCAAGAAAGTAACGCTGGTCAAGCGAATCTCAGAGACTCAGACCATCTGGACAATGTACTACACTTTCCCTCCCCCCGTCTCTCCGCGTGTTTTCACTGTGTTGCAAACGATACACCTCCACGAGTTGGCTCCAAGAACAGGGTATGACTACTCCAACCCCTTGAGTGTCCTCTGATACAAGCCATCTAGTCTGGTGGTTTCAATTCCAATTAATTTGTCTGGCGACGAAGATCTCGCCAAGCTTGAGGAGAAAGGCACAAAGGGACGATATGTCTCCGTCGAACGCTTGCTCGAGTTAGACGATGGCACAGTAGAGTGGCGAATGGCGACGTCCAGTACACCTGGAGGAAGTATCCCGAATTTCATCACGGAGGGCAGTATGCCAGGTCAAATAGCTGCGGTGAATATCGCATCGTCTCACGCACAGTGAATCAAGACTGATATAACCTTGCAGGATGTTCCTCACTTCTTGAAGTGGCTCCATACCGTTCGCAATCAAGGAACTGCATAACTCGATAGTTGGAATGAGATTGGACAGTAGATGGGTATACATATACGCTTGTCCAAAGACGACGAGCAGTTTCTCATGTCTGCATTCGTTTTAGAGTGTTCTTAGTGTCTACTGAGACTCGTTGGAATTATGGGTACAGTGGATCCCGGAGGATTTAGCTGGGATAGTTGCAATGTAATATTTTGCTTGCTCTCGGCTCTTCCATCCAGTTTGAATATGCACCTCGGATTTCACACTGCACGGCCGACGAGAATTTGATTTGAGTCGTCTGCCCAGCTCTGAAGTGCCACGGTTGACAGCCCTATTCCGGTCCCCTGATGATGAAGGCTATCGCTGCTTTGCATGCTTTGCTGTTCGAACTCAACACAATCTACACACTTTTGACATCAACATGGTTGAAGATAGTTACCCTCCAAGAAACTGTGGATTGGCAAGCTGACTGTGTTTCCTAAGTACGCGAAAGGAACGACAAGCCTGAACAAGTCCATTGCTATAGGGGGCTTGATTACGAGTGAGGGGTGAGGTGTAATAGAGGCTCGGGAGAAAGGGAGTTCTGTGTCAAATATGGGATGATGTAACGGTACGAGTACCATAGCGCGACGATGAGATGTCAAGTATCGCGCTTTTCGTGACGTTCCCGTTCAAGTTGCTCGATCCTACGGAGATGACCGTCCCTTTGAGCTTTCACCCTGTTGAGATACTCCTCGTCGGATATTCTATGACCCAACATAGCAAATATTCGATCCGTGAGTGATCTGGGTGTTTCTGGGGCGGCAACAGGTAAAGAGGGAGGGCGGGGTTCTGTCGGAACAGGTGCTGTAGATATAGTAGCTGCTACGGGCGGTGTATGCGCCACTCGGGAGACGTGAGTTATCCTCAGAATGTCGAACTCATTGAATGCCCATTGTAAGAGCCCGCACATCACCGCGCTCGTCGCTAGACCAGGAACAGTTCCCGATCTTCCGCCTATAATGGAATGAGAGTTGTTGAGAAGAACAAGAGATTAACTCACGTTTCCAGGTGTTAAGGATGCCACCAGCCAAAGCTCCGCTAAGGCTGGAGTCGAGTACTTTACGAGAGCGGATGTCACCCCACGTTATTCGGGAAACATCAGTAGGAGCCCCTTCTGTAGCTTCCTTGAGTCTCTGCCTGCGCAGTTCGTACTGTTTCCCTGGCATTGAGAAGACGAGTACAGGGCCAACGAGGTACTCTCGTATGCCTGGATGGGCCAGTTAATTATGTTGGATAGCTGAAGAGATGCATATCATACTGAAGAATGTTGCAGATGCAATGCCACTATTCAAAGCCGAAAACAACAATAGAGGGCCTGGTGGTTGTGATTTGAGGACGCCATACAACCCTGCAGTCAAACCGCAGACAGTAGCTGAGGAAGACAATTATCAGCATTATTAACTTGAGAGTGGCCATGGTGGAAGACGGACTCGCATGTTATGAGTACGCCCTTGGCTACTGTCTGTGGGGATGAAGGATCCATCTTCACGCCGCAAGTTCCTTGCAGATAGCAAGTAGGCTAGCAATAGTAGCTCAAATTTCTGTCAAGTGCTTATGACCCCCCGAACGGGGGTCTCAGAGTTTATGAACGAGCTTTCCAGGAATATTGAAGGTGTTACTTGTACAACAATGTTTAAACGTACGGCTGCTCAAGCATGGCGATCTCGCCGCCTGCACTCTCATCTTTCGCATACGGCACAAGCAGCTAGAGCACGACCAGTTTGGTCTACAATCATAGCTTCTTCTACAGCTGCTACCGCCGGCCTACTCTGGTATTCGTTTAGTACTACCATCCACAACGATGCTATTATGACAGCGAAGCCAGAAGATATATCCCAGTCTGTCCAGAAAGCTTCTACGTCCAGCACTGGCATCACGGAGGACGATGGGAGCATATGTGCAGTCGCGTGGGGTTCCAACCAGTGAGTTGTATAATTCTACCATGTTCACCGGATGGTATACTCATATTCAGGTACAACGTAATCAATCCAAACGAACCCGGAGTCCAACGGGTACAATACCCCGTAAATGCCAACTGGCTAAAAGACGTCGCGCTGCGCGACTTGGCACTTCACGAGCGACATGCTGCTTGTGTAGATGCAAGGGGAGATGTATACCAGTGGGGCGACGGATTCTTTGGCTCAATTCCCACATCAAAATCAGAGCCCCAGGGACCGAAATTGACGTTACGTGGCCAAGTAAGACGGTTTGCCCTCCACAAAGGCATTGTCACTCAATGCATGATTTGGTTAGAACATCATCCAGCTTCAGCTCACCGAATCTCGAATATATGCACTATCGGCCTCAGGGAAAATATATGTCATTGCGGCTAATGCAGAACGGCAACAAAATCCCGTTCCGAATCCACCTCCGGCCAGTACGTCCTGGTGGGGACCTGGCTGGATATTAGGAGAGGAAGGAAATGCCGTCGACTTCACGGTAATTGCGCCCAAGGAGAAACTCGCTTGGGGTGAAAAGTCTGTATCAATCTGCCATCCGAGACTATGAGCTCATCCTGACCTAGGTTCGTATCCATTTCAGCGGGCAGGAACCACCTCTTGGCATTGACATCTTCTGGTCGGACATTGGTTCATCCCATGAACAAAAACGCAAATACACATGGTCAGCTTGGTCTACGGAAGTTCGACATTCCTGCTCCTCCAAGTACCACCGACATCGTCTCTCCACCTCGCGTTCCCGTCGAGCTTGTTCCAAGGGCAGTGGCTGACCCGTTCGCTACAGCTGCTCCTTTCTCACGTCCCGCGGTGTCATATGTGCCGCCTTCCACATCAGCGAACCTTGATGGAATAGATGACCAGCACATAAGATTTTCAGATTCTCTCTTTGAGATCCCCTCTCTCAAAGGCATCAAGGTCTCTCAAATTGCAGCTGGAGGTCGCAGTAGTTTCGTAGTGACAGATTCAGGTAGGGTACTTGGCTGGGGAGCGAACGAGTTTGGGTAAAAATACCTATTAACACGTCAAAATCCGGTTGCTCACGCGTATTCCAGCCAGATTGGACTGGGTGGAAACATGACTCTTGACACAATTATCTTGCCGACAGAGGTAGTTCTGTCGAGGAATGTACCCGGTTCTGTCCGCACTAGATGCATTGACATCTCTGCAGGCAAGTGAGAATACTATGTCTTTTGACGTCTATAACCAAATTATTGTGCAGGTGGTGACCTGACATGTTTCGTTGCCGAACGCACAGATGGCGAATCCCTCGCCTATGTGGACCTTCTGACGTGTGGTAATGGACAATGGGGAGGACTAGGGAACAACCTGTACTCGAACGCCCAAGGGAACCCTGTCCGCGCCAAGAACGTTAGCGGTCTCCGGGAATGTTTGTACCTCATTATCACAACCTTCTATGCACTCATGAGCCCCTCGCAGACAACGAAGATAGTCGATCTATGTCTCCCATCTTTCCACACGCTATCTCGGTGTCCCCCACCGGCCATGTCCTGCTGACTTTGGATACACAAGCCCATGGAGGACTGGGTGGCTTAGGACGAGATCTGCTCGCCTGGGGAACAAATCACGACTATCAACTTGGCACCGGCAAGAGAAGCAGTCTTCCTGTGCCCACCACCTTGGAGCGTCCTGAAGGCGGACGATTTATCCTGGGTCAACGAAAAGTTTCGGTGAGGGACCTTGCTGGTAATGTATGGAAGAAGAAAGTCGAGGTTGAGCAGTGTGCAGTCGCGGGGTACGGCAACAGCATTATATATTGGAAGATCAAGTAGGTAGTTGAGAGTGCGGGATATATTGTAGATACTAGTCACGACTCACTACTCAGTCTAATACTTAGCCGACTCCTAATGATTATTGTTGCACGTGAGTTTCACATGACCGTGACGCGGCCGTGGCGCAATGATAGCTCTGTTAACCACCATCACGCGATGGCGAGGGACCTTCAATCCAAAGACCCTCAGCTACAAGAATGCATGTGCGCGAACAATGCCATCTCATGTTTCACGTGCATTGACACCCTAATCATGAACTATTCAATGCAGTAAATTAATTCGGGAGATGACAAGCATCATTGATCCCGCAGATGACTACCTCACGATAACCGCAGCTGAAGAGCAAATGAAGGTCAATTATTCCCGAGGAAAGAAAGAAAACGAAGAGGCGTATGCAGATTTGAAAGGTATGCCTATGTATCCTCCATGACTTTCCAGTGGCCTTCATCCTATTTCCAAGCCTTGTCTCGCATCTTAGAAGCTGCCAAGAAATCTTCGATGCGACCGCCAAACGTGCCCTCTCTGGAAAAGCATGCGTCCCATCTCAATGAGCTTGATGGATCCAGGCTGTCTCTAGCCAAGGCTATCCGCGACGCGGAGGGCTCTCTAGCTAGCAAAGAGGCTGAGCTGGCAGCCCTGAAAGAGCAAGCGCGTTCATTGGAAGAATCGGATCCCGCCAAGGATCACCAGATTCAGCTAGATGGCTCTGCGTGAGTATTCTACAGAACGATGGTGGGAGCTGAGGATTGACTATACTGTTTCTCTAGTTTGCGCTTAAAGATCTACAGAGGGTTGGGGTTCGAACCCGTCCTTGACAAGGACGGGCTAGTGACTAAGATGCTTGTTCGTGAGTATTTAAACTTGAGTTGTCCCTTGGGAGTGTGCTCTAATATCTGGTTTAGGCAGCGAATCTAGCGACATCCACTCCTTCCCGTCAGATGGAAGTAAATCAGATTTTGATGATGCCGGTCAGCTTTGGAGGCTGGCAATTTCATGATGAACATCCTGAGAAGTATGATCATGTCTGTAACACACATGCTGTTATAGTGATGTATATATCTACTCCCCTTTATCCTCCCAATATTAATGTCAAGCATCGATACAAATTTGAACCAATTCGGTTTACAGGATAATTTTACATGGAACAAATCATTGGTTATACGTAGTTGACGCTACAGGTCTCGAACCATCCTAATCTACTGTATGAGAGATGTAGAAGGTTCTATATGCTTCCTCCCAAAAGCGATGTAATCAAAACCACGGACACTTAAAATAGTGGTCAAGGTATCAAGAGAGTCGATGATTAAAGTTGCTGTTGCCCTTCGCTGACAACCCATATTTTCTTCTCCTTGGACTTCTCTGCCACCTCCCGTACCTTTGCCTCGATAGCATTCTTCTTCACCTTGTCCGCACGAAGCTCTTGGTGAACGCTTTCCACGATAAATGTGAGGTTTGACGTCGCTAAAGCTGTGATCTTGTTGAGGAGCAAAGGAACATGCACATCAGGGAATGTGGTCTTTGGCGTGGACGCTGGGGTAGCACGCTTGTTCGCTGGAGCCTGAGCGGCAACAGCTGATGACTCCGCAACGTTGTTTCCTGATATCCGATTGGGTAGGGAGGGAACCGCAAACTTGGACTCATAATTTGGATGTTGACTGTCTTCGGCAGTCTTTGAGACGAAGGTGAAGGGGTCGACTTGATATGGCGTATCTATAGCAGGCAGGTCAGGGGGGTGGGGGTTCTGAGAACTTCGTGATGAACGTACCATTAAATAGTTGTATGCGGTATGGTTTGAAAGGATCATATTCACATTGACCTATGACTGATTCCCACAGAGGTCCTTTGGTATAGGGTAGGAGAGGGATTACGATCTTCCGCTTCTTTTCAGGCTGCTTGCTAAGAGGCTCTGCTTTTCTCTTGGGAGGGGGAAGGGGTATGTCCAAGAGTGAAGGTGATAAGTCCCGGTCATCTGGAACAACTTCTTCAACTTCATCATCATCCACCAGCCAGCTTTCCAGATCAGAATCACCCTCCTCGCCATCACCCTCCTCATCGTCATCGTCATCGACGTTGTCCGCATCTGCTGCGCCTTCATCTTCCCATTCCTCTCCAGAATCGTACCCGTAATCTCGGGCAAGCAGATCACGAGCGAAAGGTGATCTGGGACCAATGATACGCGAGTTCCTTGTCCAAGAACCGTAGTAGCCAGGACGAGCGTCTTCATGGAAAATTAAGACCTTCGCTGGAAGCATTTTCCTATCCCAAAGAATGTTCGATAAGTACCGAACCTGAGATGTATCCCCAGCTATCTCAGCATCGTTGAGTTGGGAATATATGTCTTTCGTGTTACATGCGCTGAAGGATTTGAAAGAGGATTTCGATCGGTCGTGAGGCTGTGTGAGTTGAAGAGGCCGCAACGACCGTATAATATCCTGGAGACGCTCTGAATATGATATTAATGATATGAACACGAGGACTTCGATGCACGCACCCTGCGTACTAGCTTCGGCATGATTGAATGCTGTCGTACGATACACGAATACATCAACGCTATTCGTCTCCGAGGTTTGGGTATCATCGATGACGATAGCGTCTGCATGGCTGAAACCCGAGGTCTGCTTTCTCCCAGTTCGTTTGCTAGGCTCTAAGAACCTGTTAATGGGCGCCATTTCTGCGTCCTTCTTCAAGACAAACGGCTTGAACGTCTTCTGAAAATCCGATTCGCCATTGGAAGTCCCGCAGACGGGTTTTGAAGGTGACTCGCGCGGAGGGGCCTTGGCCTTACCGAAGAAGTTAGCCATAAGAGACCGGGATTTGTCCTGCGTCGCCTTCTGCTTCTTCTCTTTCTCAGCCTTGGCTGCTTTCTTCTCTTCCTTCTCTTTGGCCTGAAATCATAACATCAACTAAAGATTATTACGTAGGAGACTGGGGTACCTTTGCAGCCTTATCTAAATCTGCAGCTTTTCGCTGTTGAGCTTTTGGAGTTACACTCCCGGACTACCGAAGTTTGTTAATGGGGCAGTGACATGGGCAAGGGAGAGGAGATCATACTTCAATGTTTTCGGGTTCATTGACACTCGCACTCGGATCGCGCTGGAATGATGAGTCCTTAAGCTCTGCTGCATCAGCCTGTTCGGCGGTTGCATTGCTTGGCGGAGTGGGTTGATTGATGTCTTTAGTAGGGAGCTTGTTGGTACCTTTAGGGTCGAGGATAACATCACGTTCATCCTGCGGTAGACTTTCAAAGGCTGCGAGAAGGTCTATCTTGGCCTGAAAGAGATATTAAAGAAGAAATCTCAATTTGAGACAATACATGCCTGAACACGCTCAGCTATCCTTGTCTCAGCTTTCTCCTTGGCAGACTTGGGTAGCCAATGCCTATGGTCGTCTCTGACCTCCCATCGCCAGGCGCACACAATAGAAGGGAGTTTATATCCCAATGGCCCATCCAAGCCATAATTGGTCCTGACCATGAGTGACTGAATGGCATGCTCTACCACGAGAAGAGGCAAGGCAACTGATATGCTTTCACGTCGAGAGTCGTCGTCCTCATCAAAAGACGGAAGAAGTTCGGAGCGAATATGCTTCGCCAGCGGAGTGACTCCCTTATCACTAGATACAGAAGTCAGCGACGACCTACATCGGTCGCTATGTTACAAGCTCACCTCTCTTGCGCAAGTTTCACTATCAGCGGTTTATGCTCATCTGGAATAGCAGTAAGTGGGGGGTCCTGCCTTTCAATTCGGTGCTCGATCATCTCGCGAAACTTGACAATTTCTATGAAATAGAGGTCTTGAATTTAACACTCTCGAAACGAGAGGAGGGCAGACCTTGCATCGCCTCTGACGACTTCTCAAACGATATGGGCTTCTGTTTAAAGATGACTTTTCCATTTTTCAACTCAGCAAGAGGTTTCTTTGCTGCTATACAACAAAAAGACGCGTCTGGGTGAGTGCATCCGGAATAAAATGCTGGTCGACTGTGCTCACCAGTAGATGTCGATGCACTAGAAGAATCTGAGGACTTTCAGCTATGAAATCGATTATGTTGTGGGTAAGACATACCTTTTTTCTCTGTATCTGTCATGCGTGCAGAATGATGTAGTCGGAAACGAAAAAAAATCGCGCACTGTAGAGTCGCGTCGGGATGGATTGTGTTGTGGGAAATATATTGCCGAGACGTGTTCGTGACGTGACAGTCACGCGTTTCCGACGCGTTTCATCTTGCGCGTGCTTGAAGCAGACACAAACATCCAAACTTCAAGCTTCAAGAATTGTCCAAGGATGGCATTTTTTCAAGCGAAGTCAACATCAACGGTGTCGAAACATTCTGTAGACCCAGCACACCAACCATGGGTAGAAAAGTAGTCAGTGTGTTCTCTTTCCTCTACATGAAGCTTCTCTCAATACATGCAGTCGACCAAAGACCATAGATGATGTCTCAGCACAAGAGCACACAGTCGCAGTACTACGGAAAACATTGGTTTCGACGAATGTATGCAAGCTTTTCTTATGGCGTGGTTCTTCCTCACACAAAGTAGCTCCCTCACATGCTGTTTTATGGACCCCCCGGAACTGGTAAAACATCTACCATTCTTGCCCTTGCTAGGCAACTCTTTGGGTGCGGCTGATTAACTTACTTTGATTTACTCAAACTCACTGCTCTGCCAGACCCGATAACTTTCGAAACCGAGTCCTAGAGCTCAATGCCTCAGACGAGAGAGGCATCAGCATTGTCAGGGAGAAAATCAAATCTTTCGCCCGTCAAACTCCCCGTGCACAGGCAGTAGCATCAGATGGAAATGTCTATCCCTGTCCGCCATACAAAATTATCATTCTCGACGAAGCAGACTCCATGACGCAAGATGCGCAAGGTGCACTACGACGGATAATGGAGACCTACGCCCGGATCACTCGCTTCTGTCTTGTCTGCAATTATGTGACAAGGTGAGAGCACTCATGTTTCTCCTCGCAGTCACTGACTACTACAAGAATCATCGAACCTCTCGCTTCTCGGTGTTCCAAGTTCCGTTTCACGCCTCTTGACTCGACATCCACTTCATCCCGACTCTCTCACATCGCGAGTGCAGAAAATATCGACGTTAGCCCCGAGGTCATTTCCACTCTGATTGAGACTTCAGGTGGTGACCTCCGTCGATCCATCACATATTTGCAATCTGCGTCTCGATTATCTTCCTCCACCAACCCTCCAGTGCCAATCACGCCTCACGACATTCAGGAGATAGCAGGCGTTGTCCCAACTGCTGTAATAAACGATTTTGCGAGGACTCTTGGCGTTCCTGTCATCGAGGATATGGATGTAGATGACTTGCCCGCAAACAGGAAACTGAAGGGCTTTGATGCCGTCCAGAAAAGGGTTAAGGGAATTATGCGAGAAGGATTTTCCGCAACTCAAATACTCTCACAGGTCGGTAATCCCTCAAAGCAGCTGAAATTGTCTGACATCGTTGTAGCTTCATGACACTGTCATTCTTCACCCCACGCTGCCTGCACGACAAAAAGCAAAATGCGCTCTCGCCTTTGCAGAAGCCGATAAGGCTCTGTGCGATGGTGCTGATGAAGAACTATGGGTACTCGAGGTTGGGCTTCGTATCCATAAAGCAGTTACTGCATCATGACGTTCTCGTGAAATACATACCACATGATCACTTGGTAGCCTCATGTGAGCCATGATGTGGTGTGAAAGGAAAGATAAATGCATTGCGAATAGAATGCCAAATTTTGGTATGCAAAACAGGAAGAACAACAGACACAACATCATGAAAATACTACGCTGCTCTACTTTGCATATTACGCATCAATAATCATCATCGTTTACCGGATGCCAGCAGTCGCCTTTTGAAGTGCCCGCTTGATGGAAAGCTGCGACTTCCTCAACTCATCTGCTGTCGAGTCCTCAATCTCGAGCTTTTCGAGAGCACGGGCAAGCTCAGTCTCAACCTGGGACTTGGCACCACGCTTGAGCTTCATACCGATCTCAGGCGATGTGATAGTGCCCTCGACCTGGTGGATATAAGCCTCGAGGTCGGACTTGGCCTCGTGACGTGAAGAGAACTCCTTGTCAGCCTGCTTAAATTGCTCAGCGTCCTTGATCATCTGGTCAATCTCGGCCGATGATAGACGACCAACGGAGTTGGTGATGCCTGAACAAGTGTTAGTTGCAGAAAGAATACTAAAGATAGTCACTGACTGATAGATGCCTTGCGGCCAGAAGCACGGTCTTGTGCAGAGACCTTGAGGAGACCGTTGGCATCAACCTCGAAGGTAGTAACGAGCTCGGCCTGTCCACGAGGCATAGGAGGAATACCAGTCAGCTCGAATTCACCAAGCAGACGGTTATCACGGCACTGGGTGCGTTCACCCTCATACCTGGAGGTCAATGTCAGCGTAACGTTAGGATATATGAGTGTGCGTCTTACACAGGGAAGGTGACAGTCGTCTGGTTGTCCTCAACAGTCGTGAATGTCCGTGACTTGTTGGTGGGAATGGGAGTGTTACGGGGAACGACAACACCGAAGACATCACCCTGCATAGCAACACCAAGCGAGAGAGGAGCCACGTCAAGAAGAAGAAGGTCCGCAGTCTTTTCCGAGGTCTGGCCAGTGAGAACAGCAGCCTGAACAGCAGCACCATAGGCAACAGCCTCGTCGGGGTTGATCGACTTGTTCAGTTGGCGTCCACCGAAGTACTCCGATACGAGAGATTGAATCTTGGGGATACGAGTGGATCCACCAACGAGGACGATATCATCGACCTTATCACGAGGCATCTTAGCATCCTTGAGCACCTTCTCGACGGGCTCGATGGTCGACTTGAACATAGCAGCATTGATCTCCTCAAAACGGGCACGAGTGATGTTGGCAGAGAAGTCTTCTCCCTAGGTGCGGATGCATCAGATAAATTTGAGTTTGAGTCCATACGTAACATGCTAACCTGGTACAGCGAGTCAACCTCAACAGTGGTCTGGGTAACACTCGAGAGGGTGCGCTTAGCACGCTCGCAAGCACTCCTGAGTCGTCTGAGTGCACGAGGATCCTCAGAGATATCATGCTTCGTCTTTCTCTTGAACTCATTCTTGAAGTGTTCCAAGAGGGTGTTGTCGAAATCCTCACCACCCAAGTGAGTGTCACCTGCAGTAGCCTTCACTGCGAAGACACCACCGCTGATGTTGAGCAACGAGACATCGAAAGTTCCTCCACCGAGATCGAAGATCAAAACGTTTTTCTCTGCTTTCGATTGACGATCCAAACCGTACGCGATGGCAGCGGCAGTGGGCTCGTTAATGATACGGAGGACGTCAAGACCCGAGATGGTACCGGCATCTTTGGTTGCCAGACGTTGCGAGTCGTTGAAATAGGCAGGGACGCTGTTCATTCGTGTTGGAACAAATTTGGATGCGGAACGAAAAGGATAACTCACGTGACGACAGCCTTGGTAACAGTCTTGCCGAGTTTTGCCTCCGAGATCTCTTTCATTTTAGTGAGAACCATTGACGAAATCTCTTGGGGGCTGAAAAGCTTCTCCTCGCCAAGGTAGTTAACCTTGATCAAGGGTGAACCCTCCTTTTCTACGACCTCAAAGGGCCAGTGAGTCATATCCTAGAGTGACATATTTAGCATCTCATTTTAGTTATGGATCCTCATGCTAACCTTCTTGACGTCGGGATCACTAAATTTCGCATGTTATCACGGCTATTAAAGAATACTTCACGAGATACTCACTCATAACGACGGCCGATGAGACGCTTAGCATCAAAGACTGTGTTGCGGGGGTTCATAGCAGCTTGATTTTTTGCGGCATCACCGATTAGACGCTCCTCCACAGAGAATGCGACATATGAAGGTGTTGTCCGGTTACCCTCTGCAGAACACACCCTCTGTAAATGTGTGAATTCGTCGTACAACTCAGAGACCTACGATCGTTGGCGATGATTTCAACTCGATCATTTTGCCAGACACCCACACACCTAAGATATGAGGTTAATATTAGGATGATGATGGTGAACTGTGGTGCTCACGAGTAGGTAGTACCGAGATCAATGCCAATAGCGCCGTCGAATATGTCTTCCATTTTTTAAAGAGAAAAAAAAGTAAAGAGAAAGATGAGCCGGATGGTGGTGATTGTGAAGGGCAGAAGAGCAATCGAAAAAAATCGATTGCACAGCTGAAGTAAGCAACCTGACCATTGGTGTCAAATTTTGCACTGCCACCAGCACAACCCATTCTCTGACATGTCCACCAAGGCAGCAGGTCTGAGGCCATGGCTTTCTGCTACAAGATGTATGCGTAGAAGCCAGCTTTCAGTTCTACAACATAGACGAAATGTGTTCACTTCTAGTGACCAACCATTTCCTCTGCAGTCATCAGATGACTGGCAGTTGTTGCAAGACCGCCGGATACGTTTCAAAATGCTCGGTGAGACTCTTTCTTCGTGTACGAGCTAGCTTTTGCTTATTATCTTGTGTAGTCGATCTATTCGGCGAGCATGGCTCTAATGTGACGCGTGACAACGCTTTCCAACCCCACCACCAGTTGCACCGACCTCTTGCTCCATCCGAAGCAACATTATCCGCACTGATAGCTGCTGGCGCACATTTTGGGCACGCTAAATCTCTGCTCAATCCAAATTTTATGCCCTACGCGTACGGCGTTCGCGCCGGTATCACCATAATTGACCTCGACTCGACCCTCCCACTGTTGCGGAGGGCTGCGAACCTCACTCGCTCTATCGTTGCAAGGGATGGCACAGTTGTCTTCGTGGGCACTCGTCCAGATCTGCGCGCTGTTGTGCGCAAAGCTGCGGAGAGGATCGGACCACAGGCTTTCCACGTTGGCGAAAGATGGCTGCCTGGCACACTTACGAACAAACTGCAGCTGTTTGGATCTGACGTCGCACAAGGGCAGCGTGTCACACCTGACCTGGTCATCTTCTTAAATCCCATGGCAAATATTCACGCCATCCGCGAATGCGCAATACAACATATTCCTACTATTGGCATTGTCGACTCGAACGTCGATCCTCGCGTTGTTATGTATGCCATTCCTGCGAATGACGAAAGCCCTCGAACAGCAGAGTTAATCGCAGGTGTTCTCAGCATAGCCGGACGAGAGGGGAGAGTTTTACGAGAAAAAGAACAACAGAACAAAGAGCTACGACAATCCCGATACATGCGTGCTCAAGAACGAGGTACTACACGATATGTAGCTGACAGAGATTAGTTTACTACATGTGGTCTACAACGTTGTTTTGACTATGACGCTTGAATCTCACTCCAGTATTCTGTATAATCCTTCAGTAGCCGCAACACCATGACTTAGCAACAAGACTTACTCTCTGCATCAGTCAGTGCTCGTAGATTACCCCCCAGTTTGTTGAGGGTCTCTACATACTCATCTTCTTCCACGCTATCAAAAACGATGCCTCCTCCTGCCTGCAAGTAGGCGACCCCGCCCTTGAATGTCATCGTGCGAATGGCAATACATGTGTCCATTTCGTCATCTGCGAAGTCGAAACGTCCGACGGCACCAGCATAGACTCCCCTCCGTTCCCCCTCTAGTTCGGCAACTAGTTCGATGGCTTTGATCTTGGGAGCTCCCGATACAGTTCCCGCGGGGAATATGGAGCGGAAAGCATCGAACCTGTTAAAAACTGTTGGCAGTTGCAGAAAACACGAGCATCGGTGAAATACCTCGTCAAATCTTTCCTCAGCATTCCCGAAACTTGGGATGTCAGATGAATGACGTGACTAAATTTTTCTACTGCCATAAGATGATCGACTTGCACGGTCTCTGGCTTGCAAACCCGATTGACGTCGTTTCTGGCGAGATCAACAAGCATAATGTGTTCTGCTCGATCCTTTTCAGATGAAACGAGCTGTTGGACAAGCTTCTCATCCTCTGCAAAAGAAGTCAAAATAGTTTGCCCTGTGGTAGAAATAAAGACCTACCTGCTGGAGTCTTGCCTCTCTTGACGGTCCCAGCAATCGCATGGTTGTAGACCTTGTTTTCTTCCACTTTACATAGAGTCTCCGGACTGGCGCCAACTATTTGTAGCTCTCCGCAATCCAAATAAAACATGTAGGGGCTAGGATTGAGTTGACGAAGATGTCTATATGCATTGAAAGGGTGTAAATTCGTTGGACGGGCAAGGCGTTGGGATGGAACTGCTTGTATAATATCACCGGCGATAATGTGCTCCTTGAGCTTGGTCACAAATGACTCGTAGCCTTCCTTGCCTACGTTAGAAACGGCTTGGTTTCCTAACGTAATTGGAGGCTGTGGTACTTCTGGAGTTATGTTACTCAAAAGTACTTTTGCTAGCCGACGGATTTTTGACTGAGCAGTTTGATATACGAATGGAAGGTTTGTGGTGCCAGCGTCTTTGGGATAGAAGACATGAGAGACGATCTTGATGGACTGGAATAGGTGATCATAGATGAGGAGGGTGTCGCAAAGCATAAACACAGACTCCGGGATAGATAAAGGATCGCTGAGTTCTCGGGCAGTCTTGGGCTCGAAGTACCGTATGCTGTCATAAGACACATATCCGATGGCGCCTCCGGTGAAGGTTGGAATTTCAGGAATTTTTACATATTGGTGAACGGCGAGCTCCCGCTGTAGCGCAGAAAGTGGATCTCCCTGAATCTCCTCGTTCGGTCCAGTTTTGATGACCTTCAGTGGGTCTAACGCGCGTCAATTGACGTTAAAAGCGGGTAACATCGGGTGGGCACCCTTACCTGCGCCGACGAAACTGTATCTGGCGATGTTCTCCCCCGCAATGACCGACTCCAGCAAGAAGCTGTACTTGGAGTCTTTGGATATTCGGAGATATGCCATGCATGGTGTGATGAGGTCCGCAGGAAGTTGAATAAATATTGGGACGCAGTTGCCTCGCTTCTCGCGAATGATGAGTTGTTCTACAGCAGCGAGCGATGGATATGCTGTAAATTTCTGCAAGCAAAAACATCAGCGTTAAGCATCGTGCAATGGCAAGTGAAGACTACCTGAGGGTCCATTTTGATCTCGAGGGTTATAATGACTGGAACACTCACCGGTCAGCCTGAGGTTCAAGTATGTGAGTCACTGTTGCGGATGCGCTCGGACTGTATGGGCGCCGGCCATATCATGATGCATCGGTATCAGTGAAACTTGTTTTGGATTCCTCATCCACACTCCAGCATCGGATCAAATACTAAGATTGGTGCAATACGCTAGTCTATCACGAAACCTGAAGCTTGCAGTCCTTGCCACTCTCGCCGGTCTTCAAGGTCATCACAACATGATAACTCCACGGTTTTACTGTACCCAAACCCTCGAATCAGTGGCAGTGTCCATGTATTGCCCATCAGTAAGAGTACGTCCGCGCAGCACTCATGTTGACAAGCCTGATCAACGATATCCTCGAAGTAGGCCTCTGATGTGGAGATCAACATCGATGAGACTTTGTTGACCGTTCACATCAACCCTTATTTCCTGCGTATAAACTTTCCTCATCCGGTCCTCGAGGACAACCAATCGTCTGCAACCTATGATCCGAGCAGTGGATATTTAACGGTCACATTGACTAAAGAGGTCAAGGGACAAGAATTTCCAGACTTGGACTTACTAGCAAAGCTGCTCGCTCCTCGTCATGTCGAACTCCCAAAACATCCGGCTATAGAAGTCATTGAGTCTGAGACTTCACCACAAAGCGAGCTGGAAGAACTCGTGGATTTAACTAACGCAGTTTCCCTTGAACGACGGGAAATATTGCAAGGTGCGTGCAATGTCTTTCACGCTTCAAACAAACATCCTCAAATCATTTTCAGCGGCTGAAAATGACTGGCAGTTTCCCCAGACTGTCGCAGAATCTTCTCCTCCATTACAACTATCCACGAAGAAATATTATGGGTTCTTGG
>QFEN01000364.1:44501-60721 GCA_003316125.1 Auricularia polytricha
GAGAGCGTTCAATGTCTCGTGTCTTACGTCCTTTAGTCGTCAATCACGCTCCCATCCCGGGTGTCGGCTCTCGCTTGCTTAAACATTACGATCTCTATTTGATCCGCCATGACCTACCAGGCAACGTGCCTCCTCCCTCTCCAGTAACCCCGCCCCCAACATCTTATCTATCCTCCTTGAGCAGCAAGTCTAGAGGACCTTCACTCCATTATCGTATTTTACTGCCCACCAAACCTGTTGGCCCCCTCGATATCGTTTCTTTACAAGTCACTGTGCAACCATTCGATCCAGCTGTATCTATTCGCAGTGCGACTGCCGTCGTTGAAAGAAGAATACAATTCTCCGAACTCCCAATATCGCCTCCTGGTACTTCGACACTATCAGCACCTCCATTATCGCCACACTCATACCTCACGTCAAATCAAGAATCACAATCTCATGATCATCAGTCTGTCGCAGCGAACTCCTGCGACATCACATCCGCAGCGTCATCTTCCAATGACCTTCACTACCTTTCCTCATCCTCTTCCTTGTTGTCTGACACTCGACCACTTCTGCCACAACATCAATCATCCGTGCCTAGTGCCTCGCCACCGACTCACACAAGCGAACGGACAACGACGCATATTTTTGCTCATCTTGAATCTTCCCATCGCTTCGCTCGGGATTCTACTGGGACTTGGCGTCAGACACTCACCTTTTCTTGGCCCGATGCTAGTCCCAGTAGCCGATGGACGGTCGGGGAAACGGTTCAGACCGACATGGTTTCTATCAAGTTTTTTATTCGCGTGAAGGTATATTGCATGTTTTCCCTTGTTGTTTGCCTAATCATGTACTTCAGTTGATCGTCTCCTCCCCTAACTCGAGCGCTGAAACCGTCGAGCTCGACGACAAAGAAATTATTGTAGTCTCAACCAACGAGGCTCAGCGTCAATTGGCTCTTTCACGCTATTCCGCCGCAGGGCAGTCTAAGTCTAGGTCCCCCAAACGATCAAAACGAGATCGTCCAAATACAAATACTCAACTACCATCACCACCTCGTAGCCCTCCTTCAGTTGCCGAAGTACCAGTAAAGGCGCCCATCACGCCTAAAGGGAGCCATGAGCCTGAAATATCGCTTGGGCATAACCACCAGTTTTCTTCTGCATCGTCCCCACAACCCGGAAGCAAGTACAAGCTCAAGTCTACGCGCAGACCCCACACTTCTGCTGGGCCACGGGACACGCCACGTGGGTACGACTCACGAGGGTATGATCCTCTTCACAATCATAGCAATCGACTCCCCGTCCCTCTGCGCCCCGAAACTGCATACAGTGAACCTGCGACCAGACGCCGTAGTCGTAGTGTTTTCAAGCAGAAGTGGATTGAAGCTCCACGGCTTGGCCATTCTAGTACAAGTGTGAGCTCGGAAGGAGTCCACTCGGCCATACCTGAAAGTGCTGTTCGTGGAGGAGGTAGCTTGTTGTTCGAGAAAGTCGGACAAGTGGAAATGCGTGCATGGGAGGAAGAACTGGCAAGAATAGAATTGGTAAGCCGCAGAAGCACTGCGGATATGATGGATTTTGTGTCCCAGCGGAGGAAGATGACTGGCCAACAAGTCATACGGACATATCTGCACGCGGGGGGCTAAGTACACAGATTCTCTGCATTCTACACTAATTATCGCCCGCTGTTTCCCGCTGTCGTGCTTTCCCTCTCTAGCATAGGTTCTCTCTGCATAGTCCTTGTTTCAACCATCAATACTGTCATCGACTTTATACCAGCACGACTCACCGTAGAACGTCCAATTCTACTATCAATTGCATACTTTTCAGTTTCGTTGGCGCCTGTTCTCGGACACTGTTTTTAATCAGATATACCCACCTCGGTTTTACCAAGGCAGTACATACAGAATTGATGGGTATTGTACTACGTTCCAGCCTGACTCGGAGGTATGATGCGCCAATGATGCTGAGATACAAACAAGTAAATACTGGACTTGCGCTTGGCCATGCCTCCGGGCCTTACCTGACAACTTACCAATCACAAGAATCTCGCACACGATGAGTTTTCCGTGGTTCAGAATGACATTGCTAGGAGGCGGTCGTGAGTCTTTCTGATAATCTCGAACCCGACAAACACAGAAGCTAATTGTAACTGGGATTGCCGGCGCAAATTGAACTGTGTTTTCACTGCATGCACATGATGCACGGCACTTTGCTGCGCCAGTGATGGGCCTGGGTTACCTTTTGATGAGTGGTTCGTCTTATACTATCAACCGGGGACTTCACCATCTGATTCGCCTACTTTTTTTTGTTTGGATGACTCTCCTGTCACATCCTCCTGATTGAACGTCATTGCCTTGTTCTTGATTTGTAGCGACCGTACCTACACCTGAACAGACATATGCCGTAAGTTCTTTCCCAGTCGTTCACCGTTAGACATGCTGCTCCATTCGAACTGTTCCGAGGTTATGAGCTGCCTTCACATATTTTGCATTTGTGTTCAGTAGAACCATGTCTCATCATAAGCGCAGGCGATGTCACCTGATCTGCGGCGAAAGGTTGATGCAAACCGTGCGGCCAGACTCGTCCAAGAGCAAACCATAAAGCGCCAAATCGATGCTCAGGTTAGTATTTTCACATTCTGATGCATGACGGCCTTATTATTCAATTTCTATACGACTAGAGCGATCCAGACGCAGGAAAACCCATTTGGGCCAACCAACAAAATCAGCGGTAGCTTTGATATCTCTCGACATCGCTCTCGCTTTATTACTGGACAGTATGCCACGTACCCATTCACTGCCGCATTTGTAATTATGCCTTGTTCTGTGTCTTGTTTTCGGTGCCGTTCGACGGCATCCCCGGTCGTTTTCGGTCTTCAGACCCATCGTGAGACCACAACAGTAGACGAGGAACCATGCCGGCAAGATACATTGTCACATCAGAATTACACCCGCCCATGAAGCCCTTTCACCGCAACAGTGAGAAACATCTCACCATCATACCTCCGCGGATAGATGAGTCACCAAGATATATGCATCTCCGAATTTTGCCCACCATGACACCGATCTTCCACGAAGTCGACGACTTCCGCGGCAATTACCCTAGCGGCGAACAAATCAAATTTATTGAAATGACATGTCAGATAGCTACAATGGTGATGTATTCGACAGGCTGAAATGTCAAGCTCAAGAAGTATGCAAACATTAGGAATTACGAAAGATGCTCCTCCAGGATCTATAAACGATGAATGACACGATACTAATACCACCACCACCACCCAGTACCACCCCAATTGGCGATCATGAATTAGTGGTCTTTGCGGCAGCCGTGACTGAAACCAAGTCCGTGTTCAACAACGGCTCTTCCATTAACGATTCTGGTGAAGATGGAAGTGCGTCATAAGATGATTGTCCTGGAGTATTGGGGCTGGTAATGGAGGACGATATGGAGGCCGCACCAGGCGTCCCTGTGGATGACTTCATGTTGTCAATATACATGGAGGCATTCTGGCTTGAAAGCTTGACTACTCCATTGGGCACTGCCGATGCTGTAGAATCAACAGTTCCATCACCATCTATCGGAAATGAAGCACCCGGTGTCATGCATCGTGGTTGGGCTGAAATCGAGATTGGCCCGTCACTGCGGGTAGCGCTGGTATCAACGGGTGTCTGTGAGTGAGATGAAGAGGTTGGTTGACCTGCTACAGGGGTCATTGCCCGATTACCACCGTGATTCGCTTCGGCTGTGGCCTCTGCCGACTCCAAGCTCCGGGCCACCGATAAGATATTGGAAGCGTCGTTCCCTACTGTGTTTGTCTGATCATCGCTCGACCGATCAGGAATATCTCCCTCCATATGCCCCCCTGAAGCAGTAGCAGCAGCTTCTTTCTTTCGCTTCTCTTCTTCTTTTCTCTGCTGCTCTTCATGCTCCAAAAGTGAAAGGCGCATAGCCTCCATGACCATCAGCTGAAAATGGATATTAGTTGATATACTTCAGAGTACAAAGCTAATACCTCTTCCAAGTCTTGGCCACCAAGCCCCATCTGACCCAGCAACTGGCTGATATCCGGCTGACCATTATTTCTATGTCGCCGACTTCTTCGACTGGCACCAGTGTCCACTTCACCTCCGTCCTGACCATCAGCGGTCGGTAGTGGATGAACACGGCCACTGGTCACACCAACTGGAATGAGTCTGTCTCCTACTTGACGCATGATTATTCGCCTATTTGCACGGCGCGTAACCGCAGCTCGAACAGCGGCAAGTTTAGCCTCCCAGTCTGGCCGTATTTGATCTATGCACAGAAAGACATGATGTATATGTGCGAATTGAACATGAGCCATTTACCTGTCGTAACCACTTCCGGACTATCATGACCAAAGCTCTTGCGGCGTCGCTTGTGAGCCGCGCCAGACAAATTCTGCTGCGAGCCTTTGGGAGTCTCAACCCATACTGGTGGTGACTGAATAACAATAAGCGGAGGACGGAGTTACACCATCAGTTATAGTAAGGAATATGTCTAAGGACAACGAACCATTCCGTCGCTCCCAATTCCAGTACGCCATGGAGGAGGAGTGTATACCACGCCGAAATTCTCCTGTACACAATATGGGCATGCTGCTGGCTCTGATATGAGATGTGTAGCCGTGGGTTCGGTCCTCTTTATCTGAACAAAACACTCCGTGCATATTGCCTGATCGCAACACCTTGAATGGTTCATGTTAGGGGGGTAATACTAAGGCACAAGTTACTCAGTGGTTGCATGACGCACGTGAGAGATAACGCACAAGGAAACATATTGGGCATTCCACAGCACCTCTGTAAACGGCGGCCTCTGGACAGCGAGAGGGCTCCTTTAATGCACCGGACCGCTTAAATTGATTAGCTGGCTTTGAGAAATCTCGTGAGTCAACCCTTGTGGGGGAGGTGTCGGAGTGGCTGCTGTCAGAATCTGGGAGGACCCTCCTAGCTGACATGATCTGCTCATCGTCCCAGTTTTCATTGTAATCTTCTAGAGGTCGATAGAAAGGAGCAAGCTTGCGATCTACGATAAACTGGGTAACGATCCCATGATTCCAGTCATTAGGCCCAGTGTAGACGCCCTGAGGAGCGAGATGGCCATAGTCTACAGTGTCGTCGTGATGGCCGCGTGTGGATGACGAGCTGGTGTTGCCCATGGCTTCAATTCCAAAGACGACAACGTCTTGGTAAGTTTACAGAGACCAGTCGAAGTTGGGCGGCGAGACCGTCGTATGCGCGACTTCCTTTGCTGTTCACTGCCAATTAGGTCACCGTAGTATATTTACTTGTATTTGTGTTTGGTGGCAAGTTGACGGCTCGAATTTCAAAGAAATCGTTATCTCATGAGCTGGCCCTAGCCTGCTAGTACGTAGTTAGCTAGGCTTTTATGCTTTCTGTGAGGGTGGATAAGTCTAAGGACTCTAGGTCAGGGATAGGTTACAAAAAAAGGCGGAATCAGTCTAGAATTCGATGAATTGACATGTAATATTGGAGTTACGCCTTCGTGTGCGATGGCGTGCTTGCTCATACGTATTACATGTGTGATCAGCCTTCCTATGACCGTAACGAACATGATTGACACACTGGACAGTATCACCATCTTAAAGACTCTCCGACTCGAGCAGCTCAACGTTCAGAGTCCAGCTGACTGGCACAGCCGAATGATATCCATGTCCTCATGGACAACTCTTTGACAACTTGCGCAAACAAATAGGACACGTCAGCCACAAATTTCTCAGCTACACGGTACAGCCGGGGCTAAAACAAATTCCGGTGCTTAAAGGTGCTGGTTCGTGCGTCTGTACTATCTTTTCTCTTCGTTACGGTCATGGACCATCCTTGGACTAGTACTCCGGGGCAAGTCCTAGAGCACTTTGGTGTTGACAGTTCTCGCGGACTAACTGCAGCCCACGCAGCAAAGCATGCAGAGGTGTACGGAAAGAACGGTCAGTCTGCGTTGTTCATTTATTTTGTTTTAGGAGCTAACAGTTCGTGCAGAGCTTCCAGAAGACCCTCCGACTCCACTATGGGAGCTTATCCTAGAACAGTTCAAGGACCAGCTAGTATTGATCTTGCTTGCGTCGGCAGTTATATCCTTCGTTTTGGCATTGCTAGATGACTCTGAAGATACCACTTTATTTGGAGCGTTTGTTGAACCCACTGTCATATTGCTCATTCTTATCGCGAATGCAACTGTTGGGGTAGTACAAGAAACAAACGCGGAGAAAGCTATAGACGTGAGTTGTATTGTGTGGTTTCGTGGTACACCAATGTTCAACTGTGTTCGTGCAGGCTTTAAAGGAATATTCACCAGATGAGGCTAAAGTCCTCAGATCTGGCCAATTGGCCCGCATTCATGCCTCCGAACTCGTTCCAGGTGACATCGTTTCAGTTGCAGTTGGTGACAAAATTCCAGCGGATTGCAGAATCATGTCTATCTCTTCCAGTAGCTTTAGGGTGGACCAGGCCATCCTCACTGGCGAGAGCGTTAGTGTGAACAAGTCGATCGACGTCGTCTCTGACACCGGCGCTGTCAAGCAGGACATGACAAATATGCTGTTCTCTGTAAGCGCTCTCCTTGCCTTTTCAACGTTCAATAGGGTGTTCATCACTGTATTTAGGGTACCACAGTAGTCAACGGCAGTGCGCGAGCCATCGTCACTTTCATTGGCCAGAAGACCGCTATTGGCCACATCCATCATTCAATCTCGCAGCAAATCAGTGAAAAGACTCCGCTCAAACGCAAACTCGACGATTTCGGTGATATGTTGGCCAAAGTGATCTCCGTAATCTGTGTCCTGGTGTGGTTGGTCAATTTCCGGCATTTCTGGGATCCTGCACACCATGGTGCAATGAAGGGCGCTGTTTATTACTTCAAAATTGCCGTGGCTCTTGCTGTGGCTGCTATCCCAGAAGGTCTTGCTGCCGTCATTACAGCATGTTTGGCTTTAGGAACGAAGAAGATGGCGCAGAAGAACGCTATTGTCAGGAATTTACCAAGTGTGGAGACCCTCGGATGTACCAATGTCATTTGCTCGGACAAAACGGGCACTCTCACTACCAACCAGATGAGTGTTTCAAAGGTGACATACAATTTACTACCGTATGAGATGCATCTTACTCAACTTTACTACTTAAGTTTCTCATCATCGGTACGCAAAGTGGCCTTCCAGAACATTATACCGTCGAAGGTACAACTTATTCCCCACACGGTTCGATCACCTCGCCCAACGGAAAGGTTGTGAATTTGCACACTGATCCCCTCAGACGCCTCGCAGAGATTAGTGCCATCTGTAATGATGCGAAGATCGTCTACCATTCTGTGAGCTCTACCACATTGCTAATCGGTGTTCTCTATCCTCATTGGTATTTCTAGGACAAGGACTCGTATAGTAATGTGGGGGAGCCGACTGAAGCTGCCTTGAAAGTCCTCGTAGAGAAGATTGGTTGTCCGGACAAAGAAGTATCCGAGTCCCTCTCTACACTTTCGCCGTCCGTGAGGGCGAGTGTAGTGAATGAGTACTATGAGCGCTCCATCCCGAAGCTACTCACCATGGAATTTTCACGTGACCGCAAGATGATGTCTGTCCTTGTACAGTCGAATGGAAAGGGTGCCCTCTTTGCCAAAGGAGCCCCCGAGTCTGTCTTGGACCGGTGTACTTCTGTCATGGTACATGGCAAGATCATTCCATTAACAGCAGAGCTACGTAAAATACTCCTCGCGCAAACGGTTTCTTACGGCTCCATTGGTCTCCGCACTCTGGCCTTTGCCTACGTAGACGTTCAGGACGTTGATCCCACTCACTATCAAAGTCAAAACACCAACGATTATGCTCGTTTTGAACAGAACTTGGTGTTCGTTTCTCTGGTTGGAATGCTCGATCCCCCAAGGCCGGAGGTCCGTCTCGCTGTTGCGAACTGTAAGGCTGCTGGTATTCGTGTTATCTGCATCACCGGCGACAATAAGGGCACTGCAGAAACAATCTGCAGGCAGATTGGGATCTTCGGGGAGAACGAGGACTTAACAGGAAAGAGCTACACTGGCCGGGAACTCGATGACCTCAGTTTTGAGGAGAAGGTCAAGGCCGTACAACGTGCTGGTCTCTTTACTCGAACAGAACCCGCGCACAAGACCCAACTTGTTGATATCCTTCAAGGGCTCGGCCTGGTTGTAGCGATGGTTGGTCGGCGTACTTGACAGCTTTGCAGCTAGTTAACACATCTCTTTCTAGACTGGTGATGGTGTAAACGATGCCCCGGCACTGAAAAAGGCAGATATTGGAATTGCCATGGGAAGCGGTACTGACGTTGCCAAACTGGCCGCCGATATGGTGCTCGCGGACTCCAACTTTGCAACTATAGAGCTTGCGGTTGAAGAAGGTAGACTCATATACAACAACACTAAGCAATTTATCCGATACCTAAGTACGCGCAATCCTCCTTGTCTCAATCCTTCCTGCTGACCATGTCTAGTCTCATCGAATATTGGCGAAGTCGTCAGGTAGGACTACTGTTGCGGTCTTGGGTAGATACTAACAATTTACCACAGCATATTTTTGACTGTTCTACTGGGAATGCCAGAGGCCCTCATTCCGGTGCAACTCCTGTGGGTCAACCTCGTTACAGACAGTTTGCCTGCAACCGCCCTTGGGTTCAACCCTCCAGATCATTCTATCATGCGGGTTCCTCCAAGAAACAGCCGAGAACCTCTTGTTGGAAAATGGCTGTTCTTCCGTTACATGGTCGTTGGTATTTACGTCGGATGTGCTACCGTGTTCGGATACGCGTGGTGGTTCGTCTTCTACTCAGAAGGGCCGCAGATCACGTTCCATCAACTCGTATGTCTTGCCCTAACTCAATCATCCGTTCGCTACTGATGAGTCTGACAGACGCATTTCCATCAATGCTCCACACTCTTTCCGGAAATTGGGTGCGAGATGTTCACAAATGTTATGTCACATCGGGCGACAACCATGAGCCTGTCGATTCTGGTCACGGTGGAGATGTTCAACGCCATGAACTCGCTATCTGAAAATGAGAGTCTGTTGCGATTGCCCGTATGGAAGAACCCGTTCCTCGTGGGAGCAATAACTCTCAGCATGGCACTTCATTTTGCCATTTTGTATATTCCATTCTTCACGGTCAGTCCTTTGCGTTCATTTCACCGAATTTGGCAAGTTAAATGATTCTACTCAGGCGCTCTTTCAAATAACACCACTGAACTGGGCTGAATGGAAAATGGTCTTATATCTCAGCTTGCCCGTGCTTGCCATCGACGAGGTCCTGAAACTTGTGACAGTGAGTACATTAAGTAATTGTTGTGTTATTTCCCATGCCAAGCTCATTTGTCCACAGACGATGTTCATCGACCCTCCCACACAAGTGTAGCTCAAATGATGGGATCATATGTTGGATTACGAATGTATCAGTGTAGTAAGGCTAGAACACTAGAACTTGTCGCACTAGAATTGCAGTCTCGAATTGAAACATGGTCAAGGGCATAGCAATTGACATGGTACTCATACCCGTAGACAAAACCCATGCCCGTGCTATCAGGGGCTTGCTTAAGCAATGGGCGTCTCGTCTATTTTTAAGGTCGGCTAGCTAGCTGGATTGTCTGAACATAGCTTAAGCTTTAGGTAAGTGACACTGTGATATTGACAAGAGTCTCCGTATAATAATATCTATTGCAAGCGTCGCCTCTCGTTTACTTTCTAACCGTCACCTTCCGTGTCCAAAGTTTTCACAGCAACGACTAGTCACTCTTTTTGTTCTCGGATTCCCAACCCGTCGACCCTCACGCTCTCTACTTTTTTCTAGGCTGACCGGGTGTCTAAGCCATGCAGCTCCTTGCTCAGTTGTCAGTGTTACTGTCATTAGCGCTATCATGGTGCTCGGTGTTGGCCAGCAATGCTCACCAAGTCCACCGACGCCATGTAAAGCGCCTGGATTCGGACCTCGCAGTTCGGACATCAGGAGATGTTGATATGTACAAACGCGACTACCCCAATTCACGTTTCACATACTATGCGGTTGGTCTGGGTGCTTGCGGTACAACAAACAAACCTGGAGACTTGGTATGTGGTCACTTCAAATGAATCACTTGACGCTAAAATTAATTATCTAGGTAGTTGCGCTAAATTCAGCGGTAAGAATCTAATTTTCACGTCGTTATAAAGTCATTCAATGGTTTTTAGCAATACGGTGGTGGTCAAAATTGCTACCAAATGATCACGATTACTGTCAACGGACTGACAGCGCAGGCTCAGGTTGTTGATGAGGTAAAGAGCATCACGATATCAGTTGGATCAGTCTGACACCCAAAGTAGTGTCCTGGATGCCCCTTCGCTGGCCTTGATTTTTCCGAAGGCCTTTTCCAGTACTTCGCTCCGCTTTCTAGCGGTGTGCTCTATGGTACATGGTCCTTCGGTAGCGCCCCTGCTCCAGCACCAGTACCGTCGCCTACACCCACCTATCAACCGCCCACATTGCCAACCATTACCTGGCAGTTATCACCAACTACAACCTCGACCCCTTCTCCACCTTCGACAACCTGGAGTCCCAGCCCTACACTGTCCTTGACTTCGACGACAAGCTCAAGTTCATCCAGCTCCAGCATCTCAACCTCAGCCACTTCTAGTCCTTTGTCCTCTTCGGCATCGAGCAGTACCTCGAGCACAACAACTGCCAATATCGTAGTGGAGAGCGCTGGGGTTGTTCCTGCGTCTACCGGAAATTACGTTCTCATGAACCTCAACCTGGCAATGGTGTACCTTGGTGAATTTCTTGGCGTTGCTCAGACATAATATCATCTGTTTCAGATTCGTACGGTCTGTTGCGGATTTCATGACAAAAGTACGGCAACATGCTATATCTACTTTGTGGACATTTCTCGAGCTCGTTAAGGTTCAATGGACTTATTCTTCAGCTAGCAGCTGCTATACCCACATAATACCGTACATCACATTGCCTGTCCCAACTTTTTTGGGGCAGTTTAGTAGTCGATGATACTGTTATCGCTGCGTTGATTAATGCTAGACTGCTTTGGTAGTAAAATCTTGGGGGTGTTCCCGGGGTCCTAGCCAGATGGTGGTTGGTCGTGAAGAGGATTTCGCCCGTTGCGTTGTAACATAGACACTCCCTTCCTTAGGCTTCAAGCAGCAAAGCTGTATTCTTACGAGCTAGTCATTCCCTTGTGTATACGCTCTTTCAAATTTACCACAGACCACACGCACGTGGAACAATATTGTGCCCTTCCTGCCTTGGAAATCGCGCAATGCGGGTCACTACGATTCTCGGTTTTCTCTCTGCAATCATTCCTTTCAGTTTTGCCAGCACTCATGGGAACCACTGGGGCAGACGTCACGAAGAAGTTGCCATCCGTGCCAGGGGTGATGTAGATGTCCATAAGCGCGATTCTTTTGATAATGCTCGGTTCACCTTCTATGATGTCGGCCTGTGAGTCCCATCGACGGTGCCTTATTTGCGAATCGCTCATCACTTCGATTTTTTTTTCAAAGGGGTGCATGCGGAGACAACAGTGTTGCTAGTGACTTTGTCTGTATAGTTATCTGGATGACATCCTCGTCTAATTGCTATGTGTCATTTCTAGATCGTGGCGCTAAATGTCGATCAGTACGGCAGCGGATATCCTGGTCCACAGTGCTTCTTGTCAATTACGATTTCTTATGGGGGAAAAACAGCTCAGGCTGTTATCATGGATGAGGTCTGTATTCAAATATGCTATTCAATATGTTTCCTTATCCAAATACGGCTAGTGTATGGGCTGCCCTTATGGTGGACTCGACTTCTCTCGCGGTCTTTTCGACTACTTTGCATCCGAGTCAGAAGGTGTAATCTATGGGTCATGGTGGTTCAATAGCGGAAGTACTACTACATCTACGAGCTGGACCCCTACTACCACCTCTACGTCCTGGACCCCTGACCCCACCACGTCCTCGACCCCGACGACATGGACCCCTGCCACGACCTCGACCCCAACAACGACATGGACACCCACCACGTCTTCATATACTCCCACTCCCACTTCCACCTCCTCGACCTCTACCACCTCTAGTTATACTCCTACCACTTCTTCGGCTGCTACGTCCATCAATTACAACTCAGGTGTGGCCAGTGGGATTGCTGTTCCCACTGGGACCGCTGTTGTGGCTGCGCCAAACAGCGCCAACCCCCAGAATCTTTTGGCCATGAATCAAGCCTTGGTTAATATCGGGGTCATGCTGGCAGCTGAGCAGGGCATTTAAGTTTGCCCTAAAACGTTTCATCTGGTCACGGAATGAAGGACACTGTGTCTATCTTTATCATAATATTTTGCTCGGTTGCTTCTTCACACTTCCCACAACTCTTCTGCACGCTGAGCTAGTCGATTTGTCGCAGTGCTGTTTATACCCGTCTTTCAATACTCCGTTGCATGAATACGCTGACTGTGAACTTGCTAGTCATATGTTCTCATGGTCATATGTAAAATTCATGTTCTTGTCCTTTTGAGCCGAGCTCAAATGAAGTTTCATCGAGCACAGTAGGAACAAGTTAATGATACCATTTGCCGTTGTAATACAGGTCTATACAACATTGTGAATCATTGGAAGAAATAAAACTCCTCGCATGTTAGTTGGAGCAGCCAATTAAAAGAACGTTTAAACCATGTTCCTTCACCCACTTCAAGGGTTTCTTCCGGCCGCTTCGCCGAATATCCTTCCGTAGAGCACTCTTGCTGGGATGCATGATCTGGAGTAATGCGTCCTGGTCTTTTCCCCGCCTAGCCACATAGTCTATGATGTTCACATGAACCTCCGCTTGCAGCAGCTTTTTTGCTGATTTTATGCTAGTGGGCAGCTGTTGATAAATACCGAATTCGATACCAAGGGCCTGCAAAAGCTGCAGCTTCGCACTAGGATCATCTAGCTTGACAGGGGCGTTCAGGTACCTGCCCACAATGAGGATCATTATTTTAATGAGTAGGAACATAATACGTACTGCGTGATATACGCTGCAGCATCCTCATAAGAACCATTGAGAGTCCTCGTTCCACTGTTGGGCTGGGTAGAAGGGCTCGTAGAGAATGAATCTCCCCTTGCTGCTCTACTAAGCGGCTTCCAAATCCGCTTTTGATCTGGTTTGTCGGCTTTGTTCGTATCCGATTCATTGACCACTTTGGAAACTGATAATAAATCGAATGCAATTGACAGCGTATTCTCCGAGGCGCTGTTGCCGGAATCATGGTCAGGAGACTCCACTGAGATATGGGGTAGGAGGACATAGTCAGCCTCGCTGCCAGTGACACTACTCTCCGACGAATATTCATCGCTGACGCCCCAGACAACTTCATCTTCAGAAGTTGCTGTAGTGGAGCAGAATATTCTGGATATATTTTCGATGGAAGAATTGCTATGGAGAGACTCGGACATGTTTCGTCCTAGTGTGATAGATAGGGGCTTCGATGTCTGGCGTCACACAGTCAATGCACCTAGGGTGCCACAGCATTTTTCACTTACCTAGAACAGTTTTTGAACAAATGGTCCAAGAAAACAAATTCTAGCTGTTGGTTGTAGTAGGTGGAAAGACGCACGAGCTTAAGACTGGTTTATAAGTGAGATTTGAGCGAAACTCGTCAATCTAAATGGTTGCGGAGTCTAAAATTCAATATCAGTTTGGATCACTGTTGGCGCTTTGTCATGCAGTACGTACTTAAAGGGATGCTCGAACTCCCAGGCCTGGTGGGCCATACATTCTTCCAGGTTGCGACACCATGAGCACTGATCCAACTTCCAATCTGCCGAAGACACAGCGAGCTTGGAGAGTTGTGAAGCAAGGGAAACCGTCCGAATCTCTTGTTTTTCAGACGGACGTGGCTGTTCCTTCCCTTTCACCTGGGGAAGTGCTTGTGAAGGTTCAGGCGGCTGCACTAAATCCGGTGTAGGTGCCATGCCCGGATTTCATCAAACTCATAAGTTCAAACTCATTAGAGGATGGAAGATCATGTCGACTATGCCCAACATCTTTGCCAGGAGACCAATCACAGCAGAACATGATTTCGCCGGCGTGGTAGTGAACGCAAACGGCACTGAGTTCTCCGCAGGAGATGAGGTTATCGGTTTCATACCAGTTTGTGAGTATTGCTACTCACATGCGCGTGCCATGTTGACCCAGGTGTTTGAATAGCACTGCAGTTGAAGACAGGTCAGGGGGCGCTGACAGAGTACACAAGGCTTCCTGCTGCTAATTTAGTCTTGAAGCCGTCCAATGTATCTGTGATCGAGGCTTGCGGTCTTCCTCTAGTCGGGGAGACTGCTTTTCAGGCCCTGGTCGACATAGGAAACCTTCAAGCTGGCCAGAGCGTATTCGTCAACGGCGGTAGTTCAGCAGTTGGCATGAATGCTATCTATATTGCAAAGGCTCTTGGGGCCAAGGTTGTCACAAGTGCTTCTTCAAGAAATGAGGAATTTTGTCGTAAAGTGGGGGCAGATGAAGTAAGCGCTTTTCCCTGTAGTTATTGTTTGCTCACTCCTCGTCAGTTTGTCGATTACACCAATAAACCTCTTCACGAGTACTTCGTAGAAAATCCGCCCTCGCCTAAATTTGACATCATCTTCGACGCTGTTGCCTTGGTTGACCCCGCTCTCTATAAGTCCTCGAATGCATACATGAAGCCAAAAGGGGTATATATATCGACTGGACCTTGGCCAGACCTGAAGTCGTGGGGGGGATCTACCGGCGTCGCAAAGTTACTTTCTCTGGCCTGCGAAATACTTCGGCCATCGTTCCTTGGTGGTGTTAATACAAAGTGGACGTCAGTGCAGTCTGCTACCGAACCATTGCGCATCGCTGACATTCAACTTACAGTATGGTAAGTGTAACTCACAAGCCACAGGATCTCGCAAAGCTGCGCGATTTAGTGGCAGAAGGTATCGTACTGGATTCCTCGTGTGTTCAGCGTCTCGAATTTACCGCATTTCAAGGCAAGCTCAAACTGGTGGTGGACTCCGTGTATGGATTCGAGGACGTCCTGAGTGCTTATGAGCGCATCATGTCATCACGAGCTACTGGCAAAGTTGTAGTCAAAGTGGATGACAGCCTATGAGTCTGACAACGTATTTAAGTATTGTTTGTTTTGAATTCAGTATCCATATTGCTGCTGGTGATGATATTTCTACCTGAAGAAAGATATCGAATCGGGATCGTTAAGAGGCACCGAAGAAGTTGATCACCAGACAGAATGCGATGGCATCCGGTTCCAACGAACTCGCCATTATATTATAGCTGAAATGTATATACAACTTGCAGCACTAGCCATTGTTGCAGGGCAGGTCTGGACACGTTTCCGTACTAATAAATGTTCGCATTAATGATCAACGGCTGACGCTAAAGCCACAAGGAGCTGATTATGAAGCGATATTATGTCAGCAGATTAGATGCGGAGAGGACCCTGTGCCCATTGCCCAGCATCCCTTCCTTGCTGTTCATAATCATCCTACATAATCGCCTTCAACGGAGGCAGAGCCTGGCATCTTTGACCGCCATATCGTAGCAGCTTAGGTGCACTGCGTTCTTGCAACCATGGAGGTAAGTTCTTCGCGCTTTATCATCGTTTATTGTTGTTCAAGTTATCACGTAGGGCTTGCTCGATTTTTCGAGGGAGTTCGATGTGTCCCTGCTCGATAAAGTCGTCATGGCATTTTACACTGGCTCTGGCCAGGAAGTGAGTGGCGGAGATACTGTTCTCCGTTTGCGATGAACTTATATTCATTTGTACAGCAACAAATGGCTCAACATGTGTTGACACAGTTTGAAGAACATCCTGATGCATGGACTAGGGTTCCGGACGTTCTGGAGAGATCCTCATTTCCGCAGTCCAAGGTACTGTCTCCGACAAAAGGTGGGTTCATGATTGCTGATTCTGTATTCACAGTATATCGGCTTGCAAATTCTAGAAAAGCTCATTGTGACGCGATGGAAAACACTACCAGAGGGGCAGAGACTAGGCAGGTTATTCTTTCAGGTCACTAACGTGACTAACGTCGCGTTTAGGAATCCGTAATTTCGTTGTTGGAGTCACCGTCAAGGTGGCATCTGACGAGACCACCATGCGGAAAGAGAAGACGTACATCAATAAACTGAACCTTGCCCTCGTTCAAGTGAGTGATACACCCGCACATGAATATAGATGGTTCTTATGTATTAAACCTATCAG
>QFEN01000364.1:60762-82147 GCA_003316125.1 Auricularia polytricha
CATGAATATAGATGGTCTTATGTATTAAACCTATCAGATTCTGAAACAGGAGTGGCCACATAATTGGCCGACTTTCATTACTGAACTCGTGGAATCCTCAAAAACCAATCTTTCCTTGTGCGAGAACAACATGGTCATAATGCGGCTGCTTTCTGAAGAAGTCTTCGATTTCTCTGCCGAGCAGATGACACAAACCAAGATCAAGAATCTCAAGAATCAAATGTGCGGCGAATTTAGCGAGATCTTCAAGCTCTGTTCAGAAGTCTTGGAGGAGGCTCAGAAGTCAAGTTTGATCAAGGCAACTCTCGAAACATTGCTGCGTTTCTTGAATTGGATACCTTTGGGATATATATTCGAGACCATGATAATCGATACACTCCTGAATCGCGTAAGATTGTCATTACTTCTTCTCGAACTGAATTGACTGCTTTGCAGTTCCTCGAAGCTCCAGATTTCAGGAACGTAACGCTCAAATGTCTGGCAGAGATTGCTGGGTTGAACGTGGGCCCAGAATACGATCCCAAATTTGTCATATTGTTCGCCATGGTTATGACCTCCGTCAACCGCATGATTCCTCCTTCCACCAATATTGCTGCAGCATATGCTTCAGCATCAGATTCTGGCCAGGAGCTCGTTCTAAACCTAGCCCTCTTCCTCTCCAACTTCTTGTCCACCCACTTGCGTGCTGTCGAGACCGAGGCGAACCGCGATGTTCTGTTGAATGCGCATCTCTACATGGTCAAGATCTCCCAGGTTGACGAGCGCGAGATTTTCAAGATCACTCTTGAATACTGGTCGAAACTGGTGGCAGAACTTTACGACGAGATCCAGGCTCTTCCTATTGGTGAGAGCGGATTACTCATGGGCTTAAGCCTCGGGAGCGGCGGCGGGAACATGCTCAATGGCATGTCTCTGAGGAAGAACATCTACAGCGACGTCTTGAGTAACTTGAGACTTGTTGTCATCGAGCGGATGGTTAAGCCAGAGGAGGTGCGGTTGACTTTTCTTCTTTTGGTTCCGATATAACGGTGGTTCCAGGTGCTAATTGTCGAAAACGACGAGGGCGAAATCGTTCGTGAATTTATGAAGGAATCGGATACGATTGTCCTCTATAAGCAAATGCGGGAGCTGCTGGTCTATCTTACGCATCTTGACGTTGTGGACACTGAAAATATACTGACCGAAAAACTTGCAAAGCAAGTCGATGGTTCGGAATGGAGTTGGCAGAACTTGAACACGCTCTGCTGGGCCATTGGAAGCATATCAGGAGCAATGAGTAAGTGCTATTTTCTTAGCCGTCGGATCTGGTTTTAACTCCTCCCCCAATCTACAGATGAAGAGACCGAAAAACGTTTCCTTGTTACCGTCATCAAGGATCTCTTAGGATTGTGCGAAATCAAACGAGGCAAAGATAACAAAGCTGTCGTCGCCTCAGATATCATGTACATTGTCGGCCAGTATCCGCGCTTCTTGAAAGCACATTGGAAATTTCTCAAGACAGTCGTCAATAAGTTGTTCGAGTTCATGCACGAGACTCATGAAGGTAAGAAGCTTATTGCCGCGATAGTCTTGTCACTCTGACCATGTCTGCATGGCTCCTCCAGGTGTTCAAGACATGGCATGTGATACGTTCATCAAGATTGCTCAGAAGTGCAGGAGGCATTTTGTCATGCAACAATCGGGAGAGCAGGAGCCATTCGTAGACGAGATATTGCGGCTGCTCCATCGCATCACTGTCGACCTGTCACCTCAGCAGGTATGCCGCGTGATCTTGTCTGGGTGTGCCTTCTAATCTCTTCCAACAGGTACACACTTTCTATGAGGCCGTCGGTTACATGATCTCCGCACAGCCCAACAAACCTCAGCAGGAGAAGCTGATTGCCAAACTGATGGAGTTACCGAATAACGCTGTGTGTACTCTTTTTTTCATGAGTGAGAGAAGTCCCTTGCTCATGATTTTATTAAGTGGGATTCGCTCATGGCTCAGGCAGCACATAATATGGATGTTCTTAGCAACCTTGATAATATCAAGATTTTGTCCAATGTCCTCAAGACGAACGTGTCTGCTTGTACATCTATCGGCAGTTTCTACCTGCCCCAGATTGGACGAATCTTTTTGGACATGCTGGGTCTGTATAAGGCGGTCAGTGGAATTATCAGTGAGACCGTAGCTCGGGAAGGTCCGTGGTTCAGCCCTCGCAATTCCATCCTGTGTCGTATCTCATCCCCATTCATTAGGCACCATTGCCACTAAGACGCCAAAGATACGGCAGCTGCGCACCGTTAAGAAGGAGATATTGAAACTGATGGAGACGTATATCAAGAAGGCTGAGGACCTCGAAGCCGTGAATACGAATTTCATGCCGCCACTACTGGATGCAATTCTTGGTGACTACAACCGCAATGTTCCGACTGCACGAGATGCTGAGGTGTTGAACGTGATGGCTACCATTACAAGTCGTCTCGGGGTAAGTGCATAAAATGTCCAGTGCCGTGCTTGTTCACCCACCCCGTCTTCAATCACAGCCTTTGTTGACTCCTCAAGTTCCTGCCATTCTTGACGCAGTCTTCGAGCCAACGTTGACCATGATTAATCAAGATTTTTCTGAGTTCCCAGAACATCGCGTTGGTTTCTTCAAGCTCCTTCGGGCAATTAACCTGAATTGTTTCCCGGGTACGCATCTCCCAATCCTAGAATCGTCACTTTGCACTAATGGCTTTGCAGCTCTGCTAGGTATTCCACCGCCACAGTTCAAGCTCTTCATGGACAGTATCATCTGGGCAATTAAGCACACGATGCGTGACATTGCTGACACCGGACTTAACCGTGAGCACTTCACGTACACACAGAGGGCGCGCTAACGTTTTCTTTTAGTATGCCTTGAGGTGGTCAACAATTTTGCAGGCGCAGAGACTGCCGTCAGCAATGCCTTTTTCCAACAGTACTTCCTGAGTATCGTGCAAGATATATTCTTTGTACTCACGGACACAGACCACAAGAGTGGTTTCAAACTTCAAAGTCTTCTGCTTGCACGCATGTTCCAGCTGGTTGAGACGAACCAGATCCAGGCACCCCTATTTGATCCTGCACAGATGGCAGACCCCACCGTCTCAAATTCCGTCTTCCTTAAAGAGTATTGTGCCAATCTATTGAAGACAGCATTCCCTCATGTGCAGAAGTGCGTCCCCTTTCTCTTTTCCTGCTGGCATTTCTGAATCATTTTTGCAGCTCGCAAGTTCAAGTCTTCGTCTCGGGTCTTGGCGAGTTCCACAGCGATATCAACCGCTTCAAGCTCGCTCTACGTGACTTCCTCATCCAGCTCAAAGAGTTCTCCTCTGGCGATAATGCCGAACTGTATTTGGAAGAAAAAGAAGCAGAAGCACAGATGAAGGCCCAAGCAGAACGAGAGATGGCCATGCGTATTCCTGGCATGCTCAAGCCTTCGCAGCTAGAAGACAAAGATGAGGATATCTCGTGAAAGGTCCCGGCCTTTCTGCCATCATTTATAGTAGCTCCTCGCACAAGTCGCGCTCCATCTCACCCTGCATGCACTCTACGTTTCACTTCCCTTTCCTCAGAAAGTGGACGGTTTTCATTTTATCATCATTTGTCATAGCAACTCATTCTGCTATCGAAGATTTCTTGAGTTCTCGATATCTAATGTATTAGTGTGTAGGCCAGGCAATACAAGAACGTAGTATATATCTGTCACAGACATGGACTCTTGAACGGGAAGAGATAATATCTATGCATGTACAAGTGTTTGGTAGTGTGCGCTGAACTCAGTGAAGGAAGTTCAAGTTCAAGCTCAAGCCTTTGTTCATCACCACCACGATTTGATCGCGATGTTCAAAAAGTAAATACTAGCCTTGTATTCGCATAGCGGCTCACTCACGATTGCACCCAGGTTCACGCCTTCCACAGATATTGCAGGCCAAACGCCACCCAAGTCCTCTGTACAACGATCGATAAGGGCCGCTGTGCTTCAGCAATGGAAAATTGGACCAGAGACACTCGAAGAGATCTGGCCTAAGAAAGAAACCCTGATACATGTAAAATGGTACGTCCTTGTAGCTATTCGAATATGACGAGTGTGTCTGACATACTTGGTCTGCATGACAAGAAGCAGAGAACACATTTCAATATACTCCGTCCAAAGCGTACCCCTCTTTTTCCAGCATTTTGATGGGCCTTTCTTCCCTACCCTTCGATTGCTTCACCAATGTAAGTCATTCCTTGGGTCTTATAATGACGTGACACACATGTAAAATACGCCACCTGCAGATCCGTCCATTCTACCTAAAGTCGGCGTTGACAGGGGCGCCATTCGCTTTTTACTGGCAGGGGCTCCCATGATGTGCCCCGGATTAACTTCAGCTGGAGGTTACCTTCCGCCGCCTGAGGAAGCATTACCAAAAGGTACCGCTGTTGCTGTGCATGCTGAAGGAAAAGAGCATGCTGTTGGGATCGGAATCACCGAGCTCAGCACGGAAGACATGCGGAAGCTGAATAAAGATGTAGCTGTCGAGATTGTCACGCATCTGGGAGATGATTTGTGGGCATTGCAAACTCTGTAGTTTTAACGTTTGGTGCCTCTTGAGGCGTATAGTACTAGATTGTCAACAAAGAGGGCGGACTCCATTGTGACAGATTGCAACCTTATCTTCAAGTGATAGCTGCAGATGGGCTGCCACTACTTGGCAATCGTGATTGATACTATTACTAGCGAACTCCGGGCTTCTGTGCAAACCGGTAAGGATGTCTTTTTTTGTATCAATTCAGTCCCTGGCCATGGCGCAACACTGACAGGATCAATGCTAGCGAGCCCCGGACTTCTGTACTACTACGAGCCGGTAAGGATGCTTTTCATCTGCTAGACAGAAGCCGCATCACGCATTCGCTTGTTCGCCGTTCCATATCTTTCACACCACCCCTGCCACGCAGCCTCAGATCAAAAGATCTTGTTCTGCAATGGAAGATACCTCATTCGTATATTCACAAGCGGTGACCCGTGCTCGTGCTCGAAAGAATCGAAGAGGCAATGGCAGACGAGAACCGCCTCTGCTGACAGATCTCGTAGATCGTTGCAAAGCGGATATTGGATCCAATGACTGGATAAGCACTTGTCTAGGTTAGCAGGCCCACATCCTCTGAATATCTGTTGATTGTTAGCAGGTCTCGTCCAAGATGCCCTGCAGAAGACTAATATATCGTGTCCCGATGTGCTATGCCTTGGGCTGGGGAGTCCCTCAAGGTCGCGTGAGGCTCGAGCGCAACTGGCATTCCTCATTAGTTTATGGGATATTTTGGAAATAGTAAGTTACATTCTGGCACGGCGCTACTTCTCCTGACGCCGGTTCTTTGTATAGGGTCCATCGAATGTGTCCGTATATGATCCAGTGTTTACGGATGCAGATAAGGAACTTTTCCAAAGCTTCGGGATGCGATGTTTGCCAGACACAGCAAGTCTTTTGTATCTGACATGTATGGCAGTGTTCGATGAGTGCCTGTTTAATTCCAGGATACAAGGCATGCGGTAGAACATCCAACAATACTGTATATGCCTCATTGTGACCTGAAGCTGTACGAGAACATTATCGGTGCTAATTGGTCAGAGCTGGGGCGCATCATCTTTGTTGCGAACAGGTTCAGTGATTACACGGACAAGTGCGTCTTCTCTTTATTTGAAAGGGCTGATTTTGATGTCTACGCAGCAACCCCCAGTTGAAGCTGGAAATTGAAACTCCAAATTTGATGCGTCTAGGTGGGATTAGTACCATCGTGACAACGAATGCAAACTAATTCTCACGGTGATCAGTACCACACCTCGAATGTCATCCTCTTCCCACGTTAGAAAGCTTCTCTTCGGCTTTCAATAACATTTCGATCCAACACCTGAGGCACCCCGTTCCATCATCATTGGTGCCATTATCCCGCTGTTCGCGATAGGAGGTTTAGTGCCAAACCTACCCCGTTCCTCCCACAGCAGTAGCGTAATTCCGTGAGAAGCCCGAGCTGCGTCGGAAGATTCTGGGTTCAAGTTGTTCCCCGTGACAGACACCCGTGGACGGAAGCGAGATAATAACCATATTCCCAAAATGAGAAGTAATATACATGAACAAAGTGACGCATATGTACAATGTGACTTACTAGAGCAGAAAAAACCAGATTCTAGGTTAAACAGGCAAAACTAACATTCATGGTAGACATTATTATACGAAGTGGAGTGATCTTCATCGGGGAACGGAAGGGGGTCGAGCGCATAACGATCAAAATAAGAGTCCGGGTGGCGGATGTACACATGAGGCTGTGAACGTCGTCTGCTACGTTGCCCTGGAAGAGGGAGAGACGTCGGATCCACAAAGTCAAGGTCTGACGAGCGCCCAAGGGATGGCGTAGAAAGCGCGTCGGACTCGTCATCGGAAATGTCCTCTATAGCTTCTGGGACAGACAGATCATCTAATTCGTCGGCATCATAGTAGGGTAGAGCGTCATACGCTGGAAATGGTGATACAGGAGACTCAATGATGGGATCGAGGTCATATGGACGAACGAGTGGTGGATGGAATGGTGGATATGGCACAGGATATGGCACAGCGATAGGTGGAGAACAGTATGCTTGTTGGCTGAGAAGGTCGTCCGACGAAGACATCGGTGACGTTAAGGGGCTAAGTGGGGGATCTTCATCATCTTCAACCGGAAGGACAGAAATGCGAACGTCGACATCCGATGCGCACTCGTCCTCTCCACCTTCGACTAGGGATTCTAAAAGCGAGTCGAGCCACTCAGCTTCGCATGAATTGGCTCCGACCCCCACAAGCTTGGAAGCGTCGGGGAACATGAACGAATCCAACTCCTCTTCTTCACCGTCGTCCTCGTTGTCACCATCATCACTTGAAATATATATATGATTCGAATAGGAAGAACTGGTCACCACACTGGGCGCATAGGGGACGCGAGGGGGCCGAAAGACGGAGTTTTTGAGCAGTACCCAGCGGTGGAGGCTGCCGCCCATAGCTGAATGTAGCTTGGAACGGGCCATGGTACAAAGGTCTACTGGTTCTGCTGACATGAGGGGCGGAGGATTCCAAGAAGTTTGAAGTGGCGTCTGACGCGCCCGTTAGCAGATGTTTACTTGCTTGTAAAAACTTATAAACAACATACCCGAGCTGAAACTGGTTTACCAGAGTTGAAACTGGATTGACCGGTGTATACGGTAGACGATGAAGGGTTCGAACAAAATGGTGCCGTTGTTAGATTTACGGGCAAGTTTGTTAACCATACTTTAGAAGAATGGTGGGCCTGCGCTCTTTAAAGGGACGCGGCAATGATGAGCTGGAGAGGGGCTCTGTTAAAACACGAAGAGCTTATTATGCAGACATGGTGATGGACGGGGAGGAAAAAGTGGGGCCGGTAGGGGGCGAAGGTCGTCTTATATAGGAATTTTGAAATAGAGAACCGTGACAATGACTCAAAATGATGCACCGTCTTCAGTTAGAAGCATTTTACCGGCTTACCACCGGCGCGTAATCACAAACATAATCAAACAACCTTCTTTACGATAACGCCACCACGCCAACCATATCTTAAACAAATATTATATGCAACGCAGGTATGTACACAACATGAACGCCGTTTCGACAGATGGGGCTCCTCAACCTTCATCCATCTGGTCATCTCTGCCTTCTTCGTCCTTAACGGCATCAATAAGTTTCTTCAGTTTCTTGACGCTCTTTGGCGATGTATCGCGTGCTATGGCGAGCCAGTGCGCCGATTTTACCTCATTACCCGTCAGTCGATACACTTTCGCAATTTGGAACACTACGTTCGACTCCTCGGGAGATGAGTCACGAAGCTGAAGTAGATCTTCCAGCGCTTCCTGCAAAGCGTGGGAGAAAAGCCATGTGAAAAAATGGAGGTCAACATCCCGATCATGCTGTACCGTAACCAGGTGTTCACTTACAGCGTATCTTTTCATGGAGATAAGGATTTTTGCTCGACGATAACGAACGAGCGCATTATCTGGTGCTACGCGAACCGCTTGATCAAATAGTGAATGCGCAGCCACCTTGTCTCCCCGACGTTCGACAGCCTGAGAAGACGATAGCCACAGCAAGGGAGGTTTAGAGTCAGGAAAGTCATAGGGGTCAAGATAGTCATATCAAACAAGCGACGCACCATGCCCACACAACCCAACAAAACGGCATTATTTGGATGAATTTCAACCGCCTTGCGATAGTGATACTCAGCAAGGCGTAGTTTGCTCATCCGCAAATAGCAGGTGCCGAGACCATACCTGCGCCGAAGTCAATCAGCATGAGAAGTTACCTGATGCTGTCACAAAAACCTTACCAAGCATTGTAGTGTCGCGGATCTGCACGAAGGGCAGTTTGAAAAAATCCAATAGCCTTATCCAGGTCCTCATCAATCGACTCGTGTCCGCTAAGGGTGTACGCGTAAGCACATGACGGATCCATTTCAGCAGCTCGTCGAAAGCACGTAAGTGCCTGAGACCGCTCTTTCTGTAAGGAAAAGAGATTGCCAACTGCAATCCACGCCTGCGGAGAGCGTGGGTTTATGTTCATAAGTTCTTGTGCGAGATATGAAAGCTGCACGTTCTGCTGAAGGTGCCATAGAAGAGTTGAGTAAACCTCCATATCGCCCAACCGATAAGGCTCAAGAGCTCGAGCTGCCCTGAACGCTCGTTCTGCCTGTAATAAAATTGACGTAAACCGAAAGAAGTTTATAGTGACGTCAATGATAATTACGTACTGGTGCGTACTCGAGTCGCTCATAGTGAGCTCGACCTACCATTGCCAGTACCCACGATGACTGCTGGTGTGCAACCGGTATCTGGTCGAGTTCCATAAGACAGGAGTAACAATCATATTTAGATAAAGCTCGAGTGGCACGTGCAAATCGCCGGAGCAGATCATAGATGTATTGGTCTGCCATCTCTGAATCGTAAGTCTCCTGAGCAGCCAGCTCATGCGCCGTAGTCCAATTGCTTGGCGCGGGGGATGTCTCAGAGGGAGGTGACTGAGTGTTTGAAGTTGGCGAGGTCGAGGACGCAACCTCTCCGTGCAGATTGGCATCATCCTCACCATCTGAGTCCATCGATCGCGATCGCGAGGTAGTCAACTGTCGGCGACGTTCTCGTGGAAGTGGATGCTTCAAAAAATAAGTCAGCGATTGATATTAGACCAAAAATACAGCCGGGTAAACAGGCTCGAAGTTTACCCACTAACCTTGAGAGGCTTGCTAGTAGTACCACTTAGAAGCCGCGTGCTTCGCCGCGGCGCAACAGGAGCACTTCCTCTCTCGCTCTTGGTAATTCCTCCACCGACAGCTGTCCTGGATGATATGACGGGCTGAGAACGACGACCCGGTGATGAGAAGATATTAGCAAATTTTAGGGCCGGGCGTGCGCGTGCCTTTTTCGAGGTTTCGTCCATAGTCAGCTTGGATGGCTTGGATGCGATAGTCTCAGTGCTCTTTTGTCGGATTGTTGATCGAAGTCTCTTCTGCGCGGGACCAGTCTCATCCGCCGAAGATAGTGGTCGAGCGGCGGGCTGAGACGGGCCAGGCCCTGCTGGCTCGAACTTAGAATTACGAGGTGGAGGGTGAAGAAATGAGTTCTCCGTATGAAAGAATGGTTCGTTAGTAGCGCTAAGAATGATGCAAAAGACTATGTCAGACATATTGCATCAGGAGAGGGTCGTAATCGCTTTACATGGAATCGCGTGGATCTAGTGGAGGATCCATTCTGAACGCTTGGGGGACGTTCTTGCGGCCACGAAATAGAGTGGTGTTGGCAGTGATGTCAGGCGTAAAAAATCCAACACCAGTAGCAGTCGGGCCGGAGAGGGTCTTGACTGGCGGAGGCTCTTCTGGCGGTCCCTGTTTCACTGGGGCAGGTCGCATTGGAAAGAGCTCATCGGTATCAGGAGCCGTACCTGGAAATGAAGTTAAATGAGTTGGTTGCAGGATGTGACAATAAGCTCAAGACGGTCACCAAGAGAGCACAAGCCCTCAAATGCTTCCCACAACATGGGGTTGAGTGCAAGAGCTTGTTGGAAACTACGAGTAGCCTGCTCAGGAAGGTTGCCTTTCATTGCCATCGTTCCAGATCGACATCGTGTTGCAGCTTCCTCCGGAAAGGCGCGCGAGGTTCGAGGGCCCATAGAAGCTGCACTGAAGGTCAGAGAGAGTACGGCAATATAGAATAGAATGCGCACGCGTCGGGGTGTAGGTGGGATCCTGCAAACTAGCGTCAAAAGCTTCATGTGCTAGCCTGTGCCGACCGAGAACAACACAACACTTTCCCTTGATCTCCAAGCATCCGCTGCATCTCGACTGTTGAACGCCAGTGACTAATTGTAGCCCTGAATGTGGCTGACCGGATCGAAGAAGTGCAGTAGCATAAAGATGACGCGCATCGTGGTTGTTCTCGTCCATGACAAGATAAAGTTCCGCATAGAAAGCTGCAGATCTGACGAGGTCGAAGTCGAGACAGGTCCATATGAGGGTCTGGAAACGCTGTCTGATCTGTGGGAGAAATCCAGGCCTGGTAATGGCTTTCGAATCTTCCAGTGGCATTAGCACAAGCCTATAGCATGAGAATATAAGTCAGGGAGAAATATGATTAGATGCAGTCTCCCGTAGACTAGCGTGTCTGTCCAAGAAGGCAGTAAAAAGATGGCTTTGCAAATGCAGTTCGGTGAGGAGAAGGTGAAGCAGTGGCAACGCGAGTTCCCCACAAACAAACCGCGCGTGGAATAATCACGTGACAATCGCGTAGACCTTTGCGTGCATTTCCATTGGAGTCATTCTCAAAGACAATTGTAACATACTTCAACGTAAACATTATGGACGTATGAATTACACGTAGAACTGTCAAAGCAAGGCTGTCTTTGTTTAATGGCCATGTGCATCTGCATCCGGCTTGGGCTCTGTTAAGATCAGTGAGACAGACTTCCGGGCGGAGTGACAATCGCTTACCCGGTACGCACTGAATAGCGTCATCAATCCGCAAAAGTGAAATGGCTGCCTCATATGCCGACTTCAAACTCCGGATTTTACTCATTGTAGGCTCCAGCACACCAGCCACAACATTGTCACGGACATCTCCGTTCATAAGGTCTAGGCCATACCGAAGTAGCACTTTTTTCGGATCACCCGCAGGCGCATTCTGCGCGGCATGATGGTAAGCACGCAGTTTGGCGACAAGATCGGTGGAATCCTTCGCGGCGTTGACCGCAAGCTGCTTGGGGATTGAAAGCAGAGCTGCAGCAAATTCGGCGATCGCCAGTTGTTCTCGCGAGCCCTAATATGTGATCATAGGATCGTTGGGGGAAAGGCCGGTAAGTATGAAACTCACCAAGGTCGTTGCAAAGTTTTCTAAATAAATGCTGAGCGCAGATTCGACTGCACCACCTCCAGGAACAACAGCCCCGCTCTCTAAAGTGCGCTTAATGATGGAAAGGGTGTCATGTAACGCTCTCTCCATCTCATCTAGCATGTAGTCATTCGCTCCACGCAGAACAATAGATGCAGAGTTGACCACCTTGGTGCCCTTAATGAGGATTAGTTCGTCATCGGAGATGCGTTCCTGGACAACTTCATCCGCTGTACCAAGGTAGCTGGCCTCATATGTCTCCTCACCTTCCAAGTTCGCGAGACTTGAGATGAGTGTGCCACCTGTTGCCTTTGCGATGCGTCGGAGGTCCTCTTTTCTGCACCTTCTAACTGCCATCGCGCCAGCTTCGACAAACTCTTTCAGACACAGATCGTCAATGCCCTTCGTAGTTAGAACTACGTTGGCTCCTGATGCCAAAATTTTGCGGATTCGTTCCAGCGTAATTTCCGCTTCGCTGCAAAAGCACATTCATATGATGACTAATCAAACGAGTGCTTTGAAAACCTACCGCTTCCTGATCTCCTCTAGTTGATTTGGATCTTCGACTAGGATCTGCACACCCAGCTGCATGCGAGCTTTTTGGAGATTGATGTCCAAACACGCGATTTTTGCATTGGTTATGCGTTTCTTCATTGCTAAATATTTTAGTTCAGTGAATAACTCGCGCAAGGAGAAAAATATGTGGACCTTGACTAGCAACTGTGCAGTTCAGTGCATAACCTTGAATGAACATGGATTCTCTAGCACTTTTGCCGTGAGCTTTAAGCACGTTGACAGCCTTGACCGGATATTTGATGTCACCGCGCAAGTTAACAGACTTGACAGCAAGCATTGCATCGACAGCCATAGGGGCAAACAGATCATCGTCACTTCAAAGAGATTTGAGGAGAAGCATTGCCAAAATTTCCAAACAACGTACTTTCCGATGATCTTGCTAGACATACTAGTTTTTGCAGCATTGACCAACGCGTCACGACCAAGAGAATCGACTTTGATGCTAAGTTGATCCTGCATGAACTTGACAGCTTCCCTACAAGCGAGTCGGTAGCCTGTGATGATCGTGGTCGGATGGATTTTCGCTTTTACAAGCTCGTTCGCGCGTCGAAGAAGCTCGGATGCAATGATAACCACAGAGGTTGTACCATCTCCAACCTCCTTGTCCTGCTTTTGTGCGAGATCAACGAAGATCTTTCCAGCTGGGTGTTCCACAGACAGCAAAGACAAGATAGTTGCACCATCATTTGAGATGGTCACTTCCTAGTGAAAGTGAGCAAAGAGGTCTGAACTTGTAGCAAAAGATGCGCACTCCGATGTTGTCAACGAGCATTTTATCGAGGCCGAGTGGACCCAAAGAGCTTTTGACGATATTTGCGATGGCCAAAGCTGCGGTCACTGATCCAACGCACCATTTGAGCTGAAGTCTAACGACCACCAGACAACGTACCATTCTGATCGCGTATATCTTGCCCTGAGACACGGTCACCGCCGAGAAACGCGCCAGCTCGAGGATCGCGTTGAAACATGATGACCTTCCAACTCAAAGACTTGCTGACATTTGTGTTACTGCAGTCTGCTTACGCAAGATTGCCTCCTATGGTTCGCGTCGTTCGCCCAACTCAGTTGCAAGCGGTTCTTATTCAAACTGGTCCTCCGACCAAGATTAATCGCGGGTGTTAACTTGAATGTCATTTTACTGCAGTATCAGCTGTACAGAACAGACACAGAAGCCTTGAAGGGTATGGCAGATGAGCTCCCCTGCAGCTTGCCAGTCCATCGATTCATCAGCCAAGCGGCTCGACTGATGATAAACCAAGGCTAATAACTTCTAGAATTCTGCAACAGCTTCTTCAACTGGTGTGAAACCATGCAATGTCATGTCCATTAATAAATAGTCATCCTCCAAGCAGCTACCCGAGGTTAAGGTAAGACAGGTTGGGGACAGATATGAATGGAAGATATCGAATAAAAAGTGAATAGAACACAGGCCAACTGTTCATCGATAACCATGTCCAGCAAGAACAAAATAGAAGCCCACGTTGTGCTCGACAGGCGGGGAGGTAAGGATGTATAAATGTTTAACGTTATAACATTTGATGATTGAAAGATACCAGGAGATGAATCCTAGTAGATAGATACTGAGAAGGCGAAAGGAAACGGACGAGAACACAAAGGACATAAATAAGCTACCGATAGCCTGAGATGCGAAGCAAATAGGGAATCAAACTGAGAAGAAAGAGATGTTGAACATATATAAGGAGATGGCGAAAAATTGTCTATGGCACATAGAAAATATAGGAGAGTTGAGCAGCCACGACCGGAAGATAGGACATGACAGATGCGATAGTCAAACAAGTGGAGTGTCCAATGCGTCAGATGATTGGCTGTAGGAACTTTGGATGACGGTGAAAAGATGCTGGTGGGACAAATTGGGGAAGGCTCCACTGAGTTCGGGAATATACCGAACATGCCTGAGCAGCGTAGAGCATAACGAGCATTGAGATCAGCGTGCGGTAACATGACGTGACAAAATGTTGTTTTCAAGCGGGTCGTTGGAGGGAAGATTTGAACGATATGGGTAAGCGCAATGGGGTTCTGGGCGTTCGACAGGCGTGAAAGTAGGGAAAGGCTGATCCCGAGGGAAGAGATCAAGCTGATCGTGAGATTGCTGGACATGCAAAAAGTAGACGCGCTAAAAGGTACTTTCAGCGTGCAGGAAAATGGAGCAGTGAGGGAGCAGGTCGGGCGGGAATTAATAAGCAGCCATGCGAGTCGCATCAAAAGTTTCAGCACGGGTGATGGTGACGCGACCCAATCTTTTTGCCTTTGACAACAGCATGGTACCTTTGTTGGGAGGGGGGCAGGGGCTGTCGCCGATGTCTGTCTCCTCGTCGTCTGTCTGGGTGGTGTTACCGATCTCAGTCACAGTCGAGAGACCATTACGACGAGTACGAGCCGCATTGGCGGCAGCAAATAGTTGTGGAGCACCTGCAGGCGCTGTGTTCCTCTTGGATGGCTGTTGGGTCATGCCTGCGACCTTCAAAGCTAGGTCGCCGTAAGCGTATGACTTGGTGCGTCCAAATTTACCCTTGCGGAACTGGTCCAAGTCCTCTTTGCGGGAAAGCGCAAAATTCGGGTCGTCCATGGTGACGTAGCCCCGAGGCCGACAGCGAGAAGCACACTGTTTGTAATATTCACAGTACCCGCCTTCCAGGATGTAAATCTCCGGATAGTGGATCTTTGGATACATGTGATTATTCATCGCGCGATCTTTGGCACGGAGGTGTTTGGCACTAAAGAGCATTGCAGATTAGTGTCAGGAGGGAAAATGGCGACCTCATCTTGAGCTTACAATGTTGGAGCTCTCTTTGCACTGAATTCACAGTGGAAAACCAGGATAGTCTTTTTCTGAGAGTCACCACTAACGGATGGTTTAGGCTTCTGCGCGCCAAGTAAGAATTCTTCCACGCCAGTATTAGTGTTGATGTTGACGGCGCCAGGAATATGTCCACCAGTGTACTCATAGTCGAAGCGGCAGTCGATAATGTGGAAACTCGCAATGCGGGAATTGTAGACACCGTCAAGAAGATCGTCCAACTAAAAAGAAACGGAATGTTAAGCTTGGCCACCAAGATTACAGATAAAGGCAATCACAGTTTTCGGTACGACCCTCATCAAGCCATCCTCACGCACGCGGTGGCATGGCAAGATTTTGCCCGATGTCTCATTGTCCCCAAATCCTGGCAATCCTGCAGCCATAAATTTCGCAGAGGGACTCTCAAACATATCGCGCTGAACCATAGCGGTCGCGCCAGTCAGGGGCCTGAAATCCTCCGTGCCGTCACGTCTACGGATAGCCTTGACATGCTGTCGCTTTGCGTATGCCTGGGCGGGAGAGGACATGTCAGGGCTGTCGAAAGAAGAACCCTCATCAGAAAAGTGTTCAAGGACGGTAGATGGAACCATAGAAAAGGCGCGTCGTGAAGGAGGCAATTCGAGTGCTGACTGTTTCTCTGGTGAGGCGTCTGAGTCAAGCATAGGGTATGCGGATTGTGGCGAAGGAACACCAGGTTGTACCAAAGCTGAGAAGACAAGGCGCCTGGCTCGCTTGTTTGCGTTAGGGGGATTTCCAAGGCCTTGGAGTGCAGGTTTGGCGAAATTAGCCATGCGATCCAGCTTGTGCTGCGAAGGCGACGAAGGAGCAGGCGATGATGAAGGTTCATGGTCAACCCGCGAAATAGTCTCCGGAGATAAAGAACGACGCTTTTTTGGCTGCGGCCCTCCAGGGGTGTCTAAGCAAGATTGGGTCATAACCCCATAAAACAGATTGTTAAACTCAGTCACAGCGGGCGCTGCAGAAAGAGGCGGAGAAGGCAACAGGTCCCGCGCAGAAACTACGGGAGTAGGATCAATGTCCATGGCGTCATCTGACGGTAAAGAAATAGATACATCCGGCGGCTGTGCATGCAGTCATATTAGCAACAAGCCTGCTGGTCTAAATCAAAAGGATCACTCACCGGAGCATACACGTTTCCGTGCATTGTCTTAGAGGTCCTTAAAGGCTCAGAGATAGCCATCCACTCCATAGGGAGTGCGCTGCGCTGGGTTCGTTTGGAGTTCGCTTGGGAGCCAGATTTTGTACTGACGGAGTCGCTGGAGAAATTACCGTTGCTCATGTCCTGACCAAAAATGCGAGCAGCACTAGTGGATGCACGGGGGCGCGTGATAGGCCTATTCATCTTCTCATTCTCCTTCTGCATGGGGTGGTATGCAGGCGAAATATCCATTGGGACATCGTGATCTTGCGCGAGCGTCATTGTGTCACGTGGGGGAGAGTTGAGAGACATGGTAGAAGCGAACGACAGCTCAAGATCGGAAGACAAGAAATCGTCTATATCATCACGTTTAGGATCGACCATCTGGTTGCGCTTGCGAGAGTGAGCAAGTGGTGCCTTCAGGTATTGCGTCGAAGCCGAAGAAAGAGTTGAAAAGAAGGTCATGTCGTGAGAAACTGTGGTGGAAGACTGGAATTGAGTTCTTTTTGGAAGCTTGTGCGAATGATATTCTGTGAGTCGTTTCAAGAATGAATCAGACATGGTCCGCGAGCGGTTGTTGTACAACAAGTCAAATAGTCGACTCAATAAACAGCGTATGAGTGCCGGATGGTGATCGTACGAAGTTGGCGAGGTTGTACAGAAGGTCGAGCACGAAATGTTATAACAGAGTGAGAAGTCACGAAGAAGGGAGGAAATAGTCAGTCGACAACATCCACAGTCCACAAACATTGGTTGTGAGAAGAAATACATACCGAACGAAGATGTGGCCCAAAGAAATGGATCGTGGCCGGTGGATTTACCGAAAGCAGCGGCTGTCAACGACGAAGTCAGTAATCTGATGTGGCTTGGAGCACGAAACGAGCTGAACAAAGAAAAACATCGATAGAAAATGAGACACACCCACTAACCTGAACCACCCGGGAGTTTCGCGTAAATGAATTCCCTCGTGGTTCGTTTATATGCCGGCGCGTTGACGAAGAAACATTTGCTCACCTTGAACGTAAAGAATGTGTTAACGGAGGAGGCCGGGCCTAGGTAGTGCGTACAGAATGTAAGAGTGAGTTATCGTTGCTAGATGATTCTACCAACAACTTGGCTTCAGCCGGTTCTGAATATTGCTCACAGTGCAACGAACTTGAACAGAAAACGTAAGCAAACTTTGTTGTGGACAATTGTAGGTCCACAAATTTGGATCCTGTCCTAAGACGATCAGCGACACACTGAATTAAGCGGTATAACTAGCCAAGAAACAAGAAGATTGCGTGTATGAGGTGTCCTGCCTCCGTAGCTGATTCGGTCCTACGCGCTATTTCGCCCCAGTGGTATGTGCTGACAAGAGAACCTGGCAAAAGAACCATTGTTTGCCCTCTCTTTGGCGTATGTTGATATTCGTCACGTGCATTTTGTCTTTTGTCAATCCCGTTTTGGAATTTCTTCGGCTCCAAGTACTTTACCATACATTCATTGCATTCAATGACTACAGATGTACTTTCCGTTTCACTAAAGACGGTTTTGGATTCTGTAAATCCACTTGGTCCCAGCTGCTCATAAACACATCAGCATCTGACTGCATATCACTGGAGGGGACGCGTGGTATGAATACATGCATTTTCACACCATGTGATTCAGTAGTACTATCCATTTCAGGATATACCCGCTCTACGATGTCGATGATGGCCTTGAAGACAATCTTTCGTGAAGGTCAGCAAATTTGATAGATTATCAGAATGCAAGTGCGTACGTTGTAACCACTGTTCAGATGCTAGCCCATCGGTCAAGTATATTTTGCATCCCTCCTCGCTTCGACCAGCGCCATCAAACATCTGCCGTCCAAATGTCCGCAACGGGCACATTCTCTTTCTCACCTACTTCTTTGACAGCTGCCGCATATGACCTGGTAGTCTCAAATACACGTGGACTCTCAGACTTACCCCATTGCTTCATATTTACTGGTGGCGGGGTGATCAAGACTATACGGGTCTCAGGGGAGTAGTAAGCTGATGTCGGCGATTTCACCATTTGAATAAGATGGCTTAAATTCGCTTCGTATCTGTCTCTCGGGACGTGTCGTGTGTTGGGAGCAGGCGCAGCGTCGTTGGCGCCATACCAAATTGTAAGTAGCTTGACCTGCGGGACGTGATGTTGCTCATGCTGCTCGGCAAAGATCTATCATGAATCTATTCAGCACCTATCTCCCCGACAAAGGCATGTATTTGACCTGCTCGCACACCGGAATTGCCCAATCCGTTTGATAACCTCCAAGGCCGCGGTTGATAACATCAAGTTTTCGAATGTATCTTTCTATATGTCGCGGTCTCAGTTTCTAGTTCCCAAAATGTGATATACACACCCGCAAGTAACTGCGCGAACCCTCCTCGTTGCCATCCACGTTGAGTGAGGGAGTCATCGACGAGCATAATAGCGTCTTGTACATTGGCAGCCATATATTTCCTTGTCTCATGACCAATCGATCAGGATTTGACAGACAGTAACACTCACCCAATACCTGTGCTGCTCGGCCGATTGCTGTGATTTGAATTTTGAAATGGGTATGTAGGTATTCATGATGTACGTAGGAGCAGTTGCTAATCCGATCTATGTATTCGGCAAGCTTGTCACGTGGTCGGGGTTGTGAATAACGAAAGCAGCCGCGTCCTTGACCCCCTTGTCAGGTCACACCCACAGCTCCCAGTCTTCTCTCTCATCAGGCTACACATGCATGAACACGATCTGATATGCCACAGTTCTAAGAGAAGTTAATGATGCGTTCACGTCCTTAGTCGTTCAATATTCGGGGCTAAAGTTGCGCTTTCCGTTTCACCAGAGATGGTCTTGGATTCTGTACATTCACTTCGTCCCAGCTGCACATAAATGCATCAGCGTCCCATAACAAAAATAAATTCAAAGAGGACGCACGGTACAAACACAGTTTGCATTCTCGCATGTGCTTCATACGTAGGGTCTAATTCGGGATACACGTGCTCCACAATGTCCATGATGGCCTTGAAGACGATCTTTAATCTTGAAAGTGAGCAAGCTTGACTAGTCAGAATTCAAGTTTGGGCGTACGTTGTAACCATCACTGGTTAGATGTAGCCCATCGTTCAAGTATTTTTCGCATGCCTCCTCACTTCGACCAGCGCTATCGAATATCTTTGTCCAGATATCTGCAACGGGCACATTCTCTTTCGCACCTACTTCCTTGACAGCCTCCGCGTATGACTTGGTAGTCTCGAATACACGTGGACTGTCAGGTTTGTCCCATTGCTTCGTATTTACTGGTGGCGGAGTAATCAAGATTATGCGAGTCTCAGGGGAGTAATACGCTGAGGTCGGTGATTTCACCATTTGAATGAGATGGCATAGATTCGCTTTGTATCTATCTCTCGGGACGTGCTGTGGGCTGGGAGCAGGCGCAGCGTCGTTGGCGCCATACCAAATTGTGAGTAACTTGACCTGCGGAACGTGATGTTGCTCATGCTGCTTGGCAAAGATCTACGACTACGTTCAGTACAATTTCGAAAAAGGGCAACAAATATTGTTTTTCACCTGCTCGCAAACTGGAATTGCCCAATCCGTCTGATAACCCCCGAGGCCACGGTTGATAACATCGAGCTTCCGATTGTAACTTTCTATACGTCGCAGCCTCAGAATCTAGTTCCTACAAGATGATTGTTGATCTGCGTACCTGCAAGTAACTGAGCGAACCCTCCTTGTTCCCATCCACGTTGAGTAAGGGAATCACCGACGAGCATGACAACATCTTGTATATTGGCAGCCATATCTATCCTCGCCTTTCGAGGAGTAAGTATTCGATAGATGTTTAAGACAATTATCCTATTACCTGCGTTGCTCACCCAAATGCTCTATCCGATGTGAAGGGGTATCAGGTTGTAGGAACAAATCATGATGATCTTATAAACACATCTATGCGGCATCCCGCAATGGGAGTCATGTGGTCGGTGTTACGTTACTTATACTATCATTGATCCTTGTCACCCAGCTGGCCAGTACAACTGGGCAGGTATGACCCGACCTATATTGCTTCGAGTCTCAAATTTTAAAGCCTACGTGTGGGATGTTGATGGTAGGTAATTAACATAATCTGATATCGCCACTTTTAATATTGCACGAGCAGATATCAACATCCTACGTTCACATCATCATATATGTGGCATCCTCACTGGGACTCTTCCACACCTGTCCTCCCAGAATATATTCTTAGGATTACCTCTCCAGCTGATGCCAGAGGAGGCTGTTCTCCTCGTCGAAAATGGTTAGCCATATTTAAATTTATACAAGCCATTCATCAGCAGCGATTACTGTGTCTAGGAATCGCTGTGTTAGTGGATGACCCCAGCGCCCACCACGCTCCGTCTCCATCAGCCCTAAAAATATGGAAAGAAGCGCGCCTCAACGATGTAAGGCAACATATAGCTCTAACGGAAGAAAAAGAGTCCATCGAAGCTTCTAATCCTGACCGCGCCATGTCTGAAAATGCCAAACGCAAGCGCAAAGAACGAGAAGAGCGTCGCGCACGTGCAGTGGCCGATGCTGCTCCCAGCGTTGCTGCAGAAGATAACCCATCTCCTCATCTCACATCTGAGAATCCCTCACAGGCTGCCATCGGGGAACCTCCAGATAGCGCCAACGTAATGCCTTCTACATCTTACACTGTCAGCGTTCCCGCGTCCTCATCCAAGTTGGAATGGTACGCGCCACACTCCATTGTGTCCTTAACTATCGCACGCGAAGCTGGCATATGGCGGTGTCCCTCGACCCTACAAGAGCGCGCACGCTGCGGCGTCTTTCGCGACTTGTGGGAGAAAGGTTGTTACATGGGAGGGGGAATCAAGTTTGGTGGCGAGTACTTAGTCTACCCTGGTATGTTTTCCTTTCTGTTTGTAGATTTTCCCGCTCCATCACCCTTGTCCTCGAAAGCATGTTTATTCTCATTACCCAGCAGTATATCTAAAATATGTTCTGACTTGCGCTGTTTCATTTTATCAGGCGATCCCCTCCGTTATCATTCGCACTTTGTCGCATCGGTCATCGAGGCTCCGGATGCCGCCCTCCGCCCAATGGAAATTGTCGCACATGGCCGTCTTGGCACCGGGACAAAGAAGGCTCATTTGCTGTGTGAATGGAACGATGAAGCGAAAGTTGTATCGTATTTCTCCGTCGAATGGGCAGGATTTGGGTGAAGACCTGATTATATAGAAGCGACTGTGCCTCGTCTCAAAACTTCAGTACCACGTTGCTTTCACCCCAGCTATTGTCCACTGAACTCATCATTATTATAAAATGGGTATAGATTCTATAGACACATGGAAATGTGAAAGTTGCGTGTAATATTAGCTAATGGCGTGTGGATCGAAGTCGCCAGTAAGGTCATGACCATGAAAATTTGTC